>JANJYP010077658.1:0-19646 GCA_024605115.1 Rastrelliger brachysoma
GGGAACAATGGAGCTAATTGGTGACTGTCATGCAGTGTTAATAAATTTAATATTCTTGCCCAGTCAAACCACAATCTTTTAAACTGTCTGATAAAATAGATCCTGATAGTCTCTACTGTAACTGCATTATTCTCCTTGTGTTTTTGGAGAGATTTGCAATTGGAACAAAAGAACTACAGCACCAGTACAATCCTGTTTGTTTATGATGTATGTAGTAGGAGTGTTTTGTAACACACTGGTAGTGAACGTGGGGAGAAAAACATAGAACACTGCAATGTAGCCATTGGTTAAATCAATCTAATGAGATGCCTACAGAACATATCAAACAACTCCCTCCAAAGCTTCTTCCACATGCCTCTATCTAGCACAGAGATGATTTATTTTAAAACTGTGTCTTTGAAGCATTAAAAAAAANTCAATCTAATGAGATGCCTACAGAACATATCAAACAACTCCCTCCAAAGCTTCTTCCACATGCCTCTATCTAGCACAGAGATGATTTATTTTAAAACTGTGTCTTTGAAGCATTAAAAAAATGCAACAAAGCCAAAATGAAAAAGAAATCAAAGGCACAGAATCCCTTTCTGGTGAAAAATCTCATCATCTTCCCGATCATCAAAACCCAAATGTGAAATGTGCTAGCGTATTGCTGCCTGTAACTTCATCAAAACCCAACTAATTCTGCCGCCGCCGACATTTTTAGAGGGGTGAAATTTATTGTGCCACTGGACAGGCGGGCAGGAGTCATGCAGGAGTCATCTGGCCTAAATGTTTGTAGAAAAAGAGGGATTCATAGCCCTGCAGAGCCTGTCAGCCTCTGAAGATATTACAAGCTGTTGTCATTAGCGAGGTCTTCTCACTTCCTCATGCACAATGGTAATAATCATGCTTATTAGGAGGGAAATGAGTTCTTCACATCCTCTACGTAGGCTAGTTATGGATTAAGGTAATGACTTAAGACATATCAAAGGTCACAGAATTAATAAAGACCTCTAGTTGGAAACTTGACGCTCTAATTAAAGAAAAACAGATCAAAGTTCAATGTGAAGACACACATTGCAGAGAGCTTGGAGCAAGCTTGACAGTCCTTCACAACAACAGAATGAAACAAAATAACAAAGAAACAGCATCCTTAAAGATTAAGTTGCTGATTTAGTGTTGGAAGTGCTTGTGTGTGTATGTGTGCTTGTGTGATTATTTTTTTGGTTAATTCAAGGCCTTCACCTCCCTTGATTCATTTAGTCATCTCTCATTGGAGCTAGTGTATTGCTGATGTGGTGCCATATAATTAAAAAAAAAAACTGCAGACAGGATTAAAAGGCAAACAATGTTGAAATATTTTTTGACTTCTAATGGAATAGACTTTATGGAGAAAGCTACAATAAACTAACAATACACAGGGGAAATATTTTACATTCAGTAAACAACAAAGTATCCTGGAATAGATGACTTGAGTTAATTTTGGGTCGATTTACCCTATAATGCCCCCTTTTGTCACTGCATGCAAAACAGCTCGGGGAGTACAAATCTCTTAATCCTGGTAGTGAGAGTGCTAGGATTAAAAGAGGTGGAACAGTTTGCAAAGACAGCAGAAAGCTAAACTGTCCTCTTGGCCCCTATCATCTCAGTCTCCCCCCACTTCAAGTAAAAGATGGCTAAAGGGGAGACGGGTGGTTTTCCCTTGCAGTTTGCTATGATAACAAAACAAAACCAGCTGTTCAGAGGAACCTATGCAGTTTACAGATTCACCCAGTTAACATCTTGAAAGAACTATTAATGAAAAACTTCATTGTCAGTCAGATGGTTAATGAATACATTATTGATCAATATGCCCCTTCCTCGTCGAGACCCCTTGATAATCACACTGGCTCTTGTGCTTTGCTGGCTGACTTCCAGGTGTTCTGTTGGCCCGAGGCAAGTAAAGCCCAGACAAGGACATGCTCACTGGTGGTCAAAGAGCATACCCACACGGCTGTAGTTGTATCAGTAACTCGCTCGTGTTGCATAAAGATCTAGGAAAAATATTAAAGTGTGATTCTAATCTTATTTAAAGGGAATAAAACATTAGGTAGGGTGAGAATATCAAACACGTAAGTCTCAGAAGCTATATGTTCTCTCTTTATTTGGCCAACATGCAGAAATATTCACTTTGATGTGTGGATAAAAATAGTAATCAATGACCATTAATGAAGTAATAAAAATGACAGTGAAGGATTGTTATCAGCATACTGCTGCAGTCCAATTTTCATGGCTTCTGCTTTTTTTATGTTATTGAATTCCAGTGTGGTTTTATAGCAGTTGCAATACCTACTCAGTCTGTAACCAGGACCCGCTTGCCTCGTTAAGTTTTCTCATTGTTATACAACTTCAATTAAATTACTCTTGCTGGAAGAGTAAAGCGGGGAGCAGTCTTTGGTGTAAAAACAGTGTGCAGTCAAGTTAAATCATGCTCAGTCATCTTAAACTGAGTAAATTCATAAGGATAGTGGCATGCTAATAGAAGAGGTGGTGGGGAAGTGTTATTGGGCATTCACAATAAATAGCATCAGACTGGGATGGGGGTAATAGAGGTGAGTGGGGTGCCAGTAGCCTGGTGGGAAGTTGTAGCTTTATCTGCCCGCCACCCACAGTAACAATCAATCCTAATACTTACTTTTTTTTTCTTTAAAAGTCTAGCAGACATAACCTGAAATGTCATCGCCTAGGACAAAGGAGGTAAAAATAAGGTAAAAGGATACTCACGAACACACAAGTCTCCGCTCTCAAAGTAACCAGGGCAACACTGCGAGCGGCGCCTATACATGGTCCTCACTCCCCGCCGGTAAGCCGTCTTATAGCTGATCCTGGAGAAACACACACGCCGAGACAGCTACGTGATGTAAAGAGTGACTCCACTTGAAGGGCAGGAAAACATATAAAAGGCAAAACTAAGTTGTGCCACAATTTTTTGCTATAATTGGCAAGTTTATTTTTTTTAAAAGAACAACAGAGGAGTAAGAAAAAGAAGCCAGAAAAAGTATGTGTAAAACAGCAGTGGTATAAAATGAGCCTTGAGGGAGTAATTAAAAAAGATTTACTGTAAGATGATCAGAGGCATCTTGGCTCAGATCACTTCACTGTCAGCCACGTTAACAAGGACATTTACTCTTGACTCTGATTTTGGGGGACAATAAAGGTCCAGATGGAACAAGTATGGGGACAAATGAGAAGTCTCCTTTAAACGTACCTGTGCCTTGTGCATTTAAACCAGTTGAGGATGTCCGTGCATCTGGTGTAGTAGATCTGGTCAAATGGGTGAGCATAGGATTCCTGGACAGTCACAGCATAACTAAAAGACAGAAGAGTAAAGACAGTGCTGCAGTGAATATAGCTGGGTGCATAGATTTTCATGCTCCTCTGAGATGTTGGAGAAAAAAACAACAGCACACAGGTCCTGTCAATAGATATAGTAGCACTGAAAGTAATACAATAACTTTAATATGCAAAGAAAGGAGTTGAAAGCACCTTTTTGGTGATTCATGTAAGTGATATATGCAGCTAGAGGCCGACTGAGGATATTGGGGGACCTAAAAGCCATGAGCACTGCCCACTTAGGGAATTCATTTCGATGCCAACAAGGTGGAACCACAATCATCACCTTGGTCAGGCAATAATCCAGATAATATATCTTCACGGCTTTCTTTCCTCCCCTTTGCATCAAGGACAGAAATTATTCCTGCTTATTTCTCATAAGTGACACTGTTCAGCACAACTAATAATTATTCAGGCTCTATGGCTGTTATGATTGATTGGGATGAGAGTACACACTGATCAATTTGCCTGCGTATTTCATTTGAAGCTGCAGCTCCTCCCATCTCTCAGCGCTTGGCGACTTGAGCTGTATGAGATCGATACTGCTGTATGGACGTTGAGAATAGATCTGGAACTTTGGTTAAGAGTGCTTGTTGCAGGTACAGTGAAAATGTTCCACAATCGACAGCGTCTGCACTGGGAGCTGGTGCCACCAAACTACTGCAGATTTTCTTTTAAATCTAAAAATCTATGTAGCTACTGTAAACACAAGGTGCAGGATGCACTCTCACCTTTCCCAGTGGCTGCAGACATTGGGGTCATCGGGGTTCAGACTCCATACACTATTGGTGTAGCACAGAACATGTAGAAGGACCAGCAAGGCAACAGATGACCCCATCCTTCACTCTGAGAGGGAGAAAGAAAGATATATGGCTGTACTTTGACTGTAACCTGGATCATTTCTCATGTTACCCGTTCTAATAGAAACTTACTAGCCCTGGCAATGGTGCATTCAGGTAACTAAAACAACTTTAAAGAAATTATCAAGTTTTTTGTTTAACATAGTTAAACAAAAAACTTGAGATCATCTGTAGTTATGTAACAGGTCTTTATATGAACAGCTCATTTGAGAGTTTCGTTTTGATTGTTTTGTGGGTGTGTAAAATGTTTCCGTCTTTTAGTGCCAAATAAAATGTGTGCCAAAACACAGGAATATAAAGTAAACATTTTTGGGAAATGAGCTTGGTAAATTTTCTTTCATGCAGAGAGTTAGATGAGAATTCTCACAGCTGCAGCTATAGCCTGCAGCTGGTTAGCTCAACTTATCATAAAAACTGGAAACAGAGGAAACAGCAAACCTGGCTCTGTCCGAAAGAAACAAAAAAAAAACATACTATCACGCTGCCAACTCTGACACGTTCACTGTGAGAGAGAACACTGACAGACAAGACGGAGCAGCATAGTGCAACAGTAGCACCATGCAGCAGCCAGTTATTCAGCAAGAAATGTACACAGGGCTATTATTTTGTCATTTATACTCATGCATGCTGCTCAGAATGATCTAAGCTAGCAGCCCTCTCCCTCATACTGGTAGGCAGCAGTAAGAGTGAGTTACTATGGTTCTGTTGCTGTTTCCGAAACTTTTTTGCAATTCCGAAAATAGGTTTTTAGTTTGTTGTGAGGTAATTTCATTTATCTTAAATTGTTTGTACTTTGTTTCAGACTATTACACCTTGTAATAAATAGAAAGCTATATTCAGGTTTGAGTTGTTTAATAAGGTTTAATTATCCAAATCATATTATGATGTAATGTAAGTAGGACATGACTGATATATCGATCAGCTGTTATTATCGGCCTATGAAAGATATACAGATATTGGTGAATATGCTATCCAACATGCACCAATATTTTTATTTTTTAAATTCTATCTATTTTTCTTAATTCAGGTTTAATACATATATGCATTTTCTGTGCCCTCTGTTTTTATATTTGTAGTAATTTATCATTATTTGTTAAGCTTACTGTTTCAGGTCACTGATATCATTTTATACAATAAAATGTATTGTTAGGCTGTGAAATATCATGCCTCCATTGATAACCACATTCAATCGCTTCATGTATGTTCACTTTATGTTTGTATAGTACAGGTAGCTGTTTCTTGACTTAATCTAAGAGATTGAAATGCAGGAAATTTGTTGTAATTTTTTTTCCTGTGCCAAACCACCAAACCAAAAATAAGTACCCATCCCCCATATCTCACAAATCTCACTGAAGTCCAAGCTGAACTCAAAACTTGGCAGCATAATTAATAGCACTTCTAAAACGTACTATTTAACACATTACACCAAAGCCATATAAAAACCAAAGCGTTAAAAACAACAAGTTTTGGTTTTACAATTTCTTGGCACAATGACTTCATGGAGTTTTTGGCATCATGATGTGATCACCAGGCAACCAGTAACTGTAGTAACTGTGCTGACCAAGAAACAGTACAATATGTAACACCTCATAAAAATGTGTAATGATACAGATTTTTCTACCTTGGGACAGAGTAAAACTAGCTGTTTCCAGTCTTTGTAATTATCTAACAGGTTGCTGACTGCATCTATATATCCACCACACAGACATTAGAGCGATGTCAATTTGCTCTTTTCACTTAAAACAAAAAGTGCATTTCCTAAAATATTAAACTATTTCTTTGAAGTATTTTTCAAGCTAGGGTTATCAAGGAAGCATATCCTTGTTTAACATTTGTTATTGTCCGTCGTCTCCTTTAGTAAGACCTACAAAATGCACCTGCAGCAGAGATGAAACCCCCCTGTGACAATGACAGAGATGCTGATTTGTTTAGACCAGCAGGTTATTTCATTAAATGTATAGGCAGAAGAAGCGTGTATATGATCAAGGGACATGACAGTGATGGATTCTCCACACGCAAACTTCTTACCATAGCAAATCTATATAGACAACAAAGGATATGCACATGACACATGTATGACTAACACACCGCACCGTAGCTCATTCAGTAGGTTAATGCCTGATTCCATTAACATATTTATATCTTTTGTGTGGCAATGTGAGCATTGCATCAACTTTTTAGAAGAGGAAATTCAGACATTGTTGTATTGTAAACAACAAACACATGAAAATAAATGCGAATGTGCAAAAAATGTGGCTCAATATGTCATACCGACATGATAGTGGTTTGTATGTATGCATTGGGTTTGCATGTGTTTCACTGTGTTATAGGTGATGTGACTGTATCCAATAACACAGGCATTTACATGTTCAGCCAATCTTCTGCATTGATAGCCACATGTAGTTCACTCACATGTGAAAGAAAATCAATCACACCTCCACTTCCTCTAAGTAGCAGTTCATCTGGACAGGCAGAGGTTAAAGTCATGTTCATTTCCTTAACAGGATGATTAATCAATACACATACATGTAACAGGGTACAGCTGACTTTCATATTCAGGCCCTTCTCTGAAACAATCCTGTTAAATAGTAAAGGGATTCTGCTTGATTGACTAGAAAGCTTTTATTGCTCCTGTGATTAGACCACCACCCGTAGTTATTTCTCTGAATGCCTCTGGGCAAGATCAATACTTCATAACTTGTCATTTCACATCTCTCAAACCTCATAAGTTATCAGCCACAAGCCTACAGTGTGAGGCCGAGAGCTGATAAAATTAGGATTATCATATTATGTGGCAAGATTAAGTGAAAGTGGTTTTTGGTAGTTGTTAGAGTGATGGCTGTGAGCAAAGTANTCAATGGTTTTTGGTAGTTGTTAGAGTGATGGCTGTGAGCAAAGTAAGTGCTACGAAGCCCTTGAAGAAAGAGACAGTGACAGATCTAATAGCCAGAGGCACGTGGCCTTAAGCTCACCTAATCTTACAGCCTGTGGTCCCTGCGTGTTTTTTGTGGATGCTGAGGGGGCTCTGGAAGCACAAAGTGACAGAAGTGCCGCTGTGCTCAGACACACACACACACTCGCTGGTGGAGAAGTGATGACAGGTCACAGATCTGTGGGAGAGAAGAAAAATAATGAGCTTATGATGACACACAGAAGACACGCTTCCTTGCTTGCTCTCACACGCATGCGCGCACACAAACTCATAAATTTCTTATGGGATCAAGAATCTCAACAGGGGTACAGTTCACAAAAGCTGCTCTTGAAAGGCCAATTTACTCTGTGCAGCCTCCACAACCGACCACACAGTTTTCATTCCATTTTGTGTCCCTCCTACCTGGTATCCACAGACCCACTTACCCAACTCAAGAGGGGCTCTGTTCACACTTCAAACACTACAAGTGGTTTGTCCATAATGTGACAAGATTACGTTATCTCTATACTCATTAACAAAGCCTACACAAGGGTTATTGCCATGATAATACAGGCGTGAACAGAACATTAATGTGTTTATCATGGCTCTCTACATTACTCTTAATGATTCCTGCAAAAGGTCAGAGGACAGATTTGAGATTCTTCTACCGTTCATTTGCTGTGATATCTGAATTAAGATGTAAACACAAGCACAATGAAGAATATGGCTGTTTTTGTTCTTGGCTAAATAAATAATTCAGTTTTTTTTCTTTTGTGTGTAAACTGTTGCTAAGGCCCAGCTGGATGGACATTGAGACAGAAAATGGAAGAATTATAATAATTATAGTTTGGAAAAACCAATAGAATTTAAATGAACCTGCCAACCAGAGGAGTATCAACGTTAACACGTGCACTACACTGCAATGAGTACTAATATATATAAAAATTAACATTATATATGAATTACAAATATATCGGACTTGCTAAAAAGGACATACTTTACAGTTTATATATAATGCATGACCCCATTTCACTCAAACACAAAACACATGGCTTATCTTAGTTTTTGCATTTTTGCTAGTGTGAAATTCAAACAATATAAACCAAATTAAAAAAAATTTAAAGCTGTGTGTGATTTATTTTAACTGGTTTTATGCAAGCTGCTTTGCGTAACCCTTGTGCTGACTGCGATCTGGCCAATGGATAGCAAACTTGTTCAAAGATAAGACACTGCCTCATGAAGTGATGTGCTATTTGCAATGAACAGAAATTATTTAAGACACAGCGTGTATTTCTTGATCTACCGTGATCTGCGAGCACCAGATAGGCACAACACGCTTGTTTACGGTCTGACATCATCAAAAGTGCAACAGACAGCAAATGTGCATTCTGATCTGAAATCTTGTGTCCAGGTGTTAATGTTAAGTCTCATGCTGTTAGATCCGGACACGGTCTACCTCAGCAGAGATGTTTGCATGGAGCACTGCATATGCCAGTCCAACAGCTTGGTGACTTTAAAAATCTGAATGTCAAGGACAAGATACTCACTGATAGTCTGTCATGCTTGAAAAATTCCCTGCCATTTCCCTCAGCAAGGACTTTAACATTTAAATGTTTTTGGCTTTTTCAAGACAAAGATAATGCACTTTTAATAATGATACACTTGGTCTGAGTGAACTTCTGTATCACTTTTGATTCTGCATACAGCAACCATATCAAAGAACATAAGACAGACAAACTGGATCAATATGATACTCACCACCTGGGGCTCCCCTGTATCCCTCCTCTCTGTATGTGCCTTCATCCACAAAAACAGTTGGTTTCTGTTTTGACTTCAACCATTTTCACTTTACACCAAACAAAATGTTCTCCAGAGACTGAATTCATCCTAAATGAATTTCTCTTCTGCTCCTCAAAACTGATTACTGAGACTATGAAACTCACTCATTCGCCGTCCTGCTGCTGACAAACTGCTGAAATAGCAATTTAAGCTACTGATAGAGACACAAGTGAAAAGTATAAGAGGTAGGGTATAAAGTGAAGCTGTGTGTGTGTGAGGATAAGCAAAAGTGAATCTTAACACAGACACCCACAGTTAACATCGGACACCTGCCAGAAGAAACACTGACACTGATGAGCCCAAGCCATCGAAGTCCCTTGTGCCGCCTATCAGTAGAGACATCTGCATGATTAAAGCCATGTGTCTTCACTGTGTGACTTATTAAAGTGCAATGCAATTAACCACCCGTCCCCTGGCTGACCACCACCTGCACTCTTCCATGAATGATTCTCAGCAGGCATGACTGACTGGCACAAGTCAGAGGCTCACCTCCCATCTATGGATCCCAGCTGCTGTTCAGGCTCATCTTGGTGCTCTATGTGCTCATTTATCAAAATGCTCTGTTCCGTCTTGCTTGTGTTAATTTACATCTACATAATGGAAACCAGTCAACGGAAACATCACTTGCTATTGCAATCTTGTCTGGAGCAGCAGAGAGAATGCCTGATCAGTTGTGGGCTTCTGTGTGCAACATGTCTTTGCACAATCAGCCTATTATCACTCCTCTAAATTCAAGCTGAGAGCTCATATACAATTTTTATGAGAATTCTTCCGGCCACTCAATCTGTTTTGTAATCACTACTGAAGGATTCCCGGAGCAACCTAATTTGGAGTGATCCAAAAGGTTACAGGTGTAACCACGCGGCACAGAGTGCCAATGAGATAAGCCCCACTTCTGGTCATCCCTGTCTGCTGCTGGGGGGAGGGGGGTGTCATTAGGAGTCAGGCCTCATTAGAGAGGCCACGGTGAGGTGCATCATAGACACTGCTTCCCCTGGCTTCACCCACATAGCTGTGTGTCTGATGTGTGAAAACCAGGAGGAGAGGACAGTGACATGTCAGGGCAGGTGCTGCTTTTTGACAAGTGCAGCAACAAAACTAAATCCTGAATCCATGCTACAGATGACAAAAAATATGGATAATGTTTATTTAGGCTTTAGTTTCAATTGTATTGTAATAATCAAATGCATTTACCCAGTTACGGTAATTACGGATAATGAAGAGGTATGTTTATTATACTTGAGTGTTTCTATTTCGTGCATATTTATACCTACACTCCGCTAGATTTATGTGAAGCATTGTTCTTTTTACTCTTGTCTTTACTCTACATTGCAATTATGGTTAGCAGTGGCTTAGTAGATTAATATTTACAAAGCAAATTAAAAAAACAAATAATTATGTGTGATGAGCTTCACCTCAGCCAGCTACAATATTAAAATACTGCTTACAGTTCAATGCATCCATACTAATAACCCAAATATACTGAATATAATAACACTCAGGATAATCTGAACAAGGAGCACTTTTGCTTAGTAAATTTTGCTGGCGAGGTCTTCACTTGTGTATCTTTTACATACTGGTATTTTACTTTTATTCATGTAAATTATCTGAACACTTCTTCCACTGCTGATTCCCACTGAGCATTCATTTATGCTAAACTTTATAGCAACGAGGAATCTAGTTAGTGGTTTTTCTTAGATTCTTCCAAAATTCTTATTTTGTTCCTCTGTACACACATCACTATCAAAGAGACCAAGTACATGAATTGGCATCAAATATGGTGACGTCGTGAAGCCTGAGGGGGTGTTTGTTGCTGCATTTATAGATATTTCAGTAATGCTGACAGCATGAAGCACAGTCAAAGCAGCAATGTCTTATACCTCATCTCAGTAAAAATGCATTCCTGGTTGCTTCACTTTTTTATTACACTTCAGTGATTATGAATGCCAGCTTGACATGATCCAGCTAAGGATTAGCACAATCTCTCAATCACAGACTGGACACTCTCTGACTTAAATACTGCTTAGCTCTGGTTATGGACATTCATACTTCAACCCATATGCAAGGACAGACAGTCTAGGTTCAGATTTTTCCAGGAAGATAATTGCATTTTGCCTTAGCTCTGGGCTTTAGCATATGATTTTCTAAGCAGAGAGTGAAGATGGACAGGCAGGATACAAGACAGCTGCACATACTGTTAATGTGCACTACATTTATATGTATGCAGTTTCTCAGCTACCCAGGAGAACGAGAATGTGCAATCAGCCCCTGCAGAACCTTATTATAAATGATGAAATACTGTATTAAAGAAGAGAAAATATATTTCAAAAATGTTTTTTTATTGACATTAAACTTGATTTTGAGTATTGCCGGTGTGCACTACAAATTATAACTTTGATTCTTGGTAAATTTGTAAAATTATTCTACAAATGATTATCACAGAGCCAGACAGGAATTGTTTTTAATTCTCGAGGAGGCAAAAAGAACAAAAACAAAAAGGTGTGATGAGAATCACACTTTATAAATACAGACTATTTAGGAACTGAATTGATTACTAACAGATCCATTTTTATCCAACAGAGGTACAATTTGCTGTATTAAGCCTCCAAACTTTCTCAACTTGGTTGCATTGCCTCTTTGTTGATTTATTACACTCTTGCTGTTTCAAGACAATCTTCTAATCATTGGTGGATTTATAATTATCCAACCATCAGCTGACAGCTCTAATTATCAGCAATTTGGAAGTCCCTAAGAGAAGATTCAGCTGTTGCACTAGGCCATCAACAAGCGGCTTCATGAAATGGCTACAGCACAACAACAACAACAACAACAATACAACTTTCATGAAGGTGATTTCCACTGGTTGAGACACCTGGGAAAATGCTGTGCGTCGTTTAACAGGGGCTTAATTCTGGCCACATGGTTTATTCATGTGGCGACCGCTGATATCACGACTCTCATAAATCACGCAGTGCGGCATGCTGGACATCCACGCGCTTGGGTAAGGCTCACTAATCTCAACACCATCTTTCATCTGAATAACCTTGCCTTACCGCAGGGCAGGCCAACACCAGACACAGCCCAATGGAGGGAGTCTCTCTTCATACTTTTATTTCTTTCACTCTGGGCACAAAGACTTTCTGCAGCCTGTCAGAGAATACAAACACTGTCCTGTGCGCTCCAAGGCAAGAGTCTACCCACTCTCAACCACAGGCAATAATGAGAAATTGCTTCATGGACATCAGAGGAACTAATCTAGTCTAACGTTAGCTTTATGAATGTAGAATCAGACACACAAGGGAGAGGAACAGCGGAGACAGTCGAGCCATCTGTTCAGAAGTGGTTCAAAGAAAGTGGAGAAAATTTGAAACTAATGCAAGTAAACACTGTCATCAAATATTTAAATCAGAGAATATAGCTACCTATAATTTTTATTACAGTTTTGAAATGTCAAAAATGATCACATTTTTTTGTAATTAATTGGAGTTGTTATTCACATAACAGGCACAATCCCTGATCTACCATCATAAACATGTCGCCAATTACCAGCTTTAGGCTCACATTTTCTGTAAGAAAACTAATTAGTGAAATAACACCACTTAATGAACCAAAATAACAATGTGCTTGATGTCACATAGTTCAGCTCACTGCTTAGAACCAATCACTATGTTTCACCCCATGCTTCTAATAACAAACCCCAGGCATCACACTGACAGCCAAATGTGCCGCAATGCCCGCCGCGCCACGTCTGTCCTGGCTTCAGCCTCCTGCTACCATGAGGCAGAAGCTCCAGTCAGGCTCCTCCTCACACCAGTAAGGCTGTCTTTCCCCAACCAGACAATTAGCCACCCTGTGACTGATTGTGAGTAATGAGAGCTGCTGGAGAACAGTTGGACATCTTACGACAAATTAATGTGGGAATATTAGCCTGTTGAACCTTCTGGTCTCTCCCACCAGGGCCATTTTTAATGGAGAGGAAATCTGCAGCTCCGGCCAAGGAAACAAAGCCACACAATCGCACATACTAAGCAGCCTAGATGGTTGTTACTGTATTTTATAAAGTCACAACTTCTGCNACCACACAATCACACATACTAAGCAGTCTAGATGGTTGTTACTGTATTTTATAAAGTCACAACTTCTGCAGATCTAGGACCACACTCAGCAAAGGTGTGTGTGAACAGAAAAACATATGGAAAAAAAAAAGGTGGAGGAAAGAAGGCACTGAACAGGCAAGTAGGGACGCTAGCTGAGCAACTCGCCATGAAATGCTGAAACAACAGCACGGCTGCCAGGGCAATTTTACACCCCAATAGTTTCACACCTCAGCCACCAACCCTTCCAACTCTGAACCTTGTGTCTTCTTTGTGTCTTCATTTATTTTGTGTCAGTGTCCAAGATGTGAGAAGCCAAGCAGTGAGAAACTCGTCCCAAATGTCGCCGGGTAAGCGGTGTGTGAAGCAGACAGAGGGGAACGAGGAAGAGAAAAACCACTGGGCCTGGATGCACCTTGCTTTATGTTCAGGCAGTCATCTAAGATCTCAAAGATGGGTTGATTTTTTTTTTTGTTTTGTTTTGTTTTTTTTTAGTACTGAACTTATATTTTAAAAATGGGTATACTAAGAAGTAGATACAGACCACTATATGTCCTCTAAGTTATTTCTTTTAACTGTTCAAGTGCAGGCTGTGGGAACTCTCACAAGGAGAATCTGTCTAAATCTCTTCTTTAAAAATAACCAATTAGAATAAATATAATCTCTTCATGTTCAACTACATCTCCCACATTTCATTCCAGATCAACAGTTTTCTCTCTCTGCTAGTGCTGCACATTAACCTTCTGGATCACTACTCAATTACTGAAAGAGGAATTACTTACCACCATGAACATTAGATCTGAAAATATCCTCCTGCAACACGCTACCGCCTGGCCATCGTAGGACCAGGTGATCTCAATTTGGTGAAATGAGAGCTCCATCAATTGGATTTGCATTCAACATGTATGCCCAAATTTTACCATTATAACCTTTTAAACGTCCTTGAATCCACTTCAGCAAAATACACCTACTTAGGCTGAATGCATTAAAAAATTGGGAAAAAAAGAGAGAAGCGTGTATAACTGTGTTCAAATTGCCTGATGGATACCTGAAGATATATCATTTCAAACTTGACGGACTTAAAGAAAAACAGTGAAAACACAAATCCAGTTTTAAAAAATGAAGATCATAAAGATACACAATATAAAAACTAAGCTGAACAGGCCAGGCAGAGTGATGAAATATGTTTGATATAAAACAACTTCTTTATTATAGGTTTTTATTATTAAAACTCAGCTAGTATCAGTATTCTTTTGTATTCTTTAACACAAGTGTATAATTGTATTGTATATCAGAATATTGTAAATATCACCGTGCAGTCAAACATTAAAAATAAAAACTCCATGCACTCAAACTTGCAACAATATTATTAGCCTACAGTGAGAGTTATATTAATGTATCTATTATGTTATATGTACCATGAAGCCGCCTGAAATTAATGATAGCAGTTGGCGTTTGTTCATGGTTTGAATGGTGGAAAAAGGACATAAAGCTTGTTTGATTGTGTTTTTCTCTGCCCTAGCAACCTATATAGGCTTGTGCTATATATAAAAATACAATACTAACATACCAACACCTCAACAAAAGGAACAAAGGTGCAAATTTTGCTGCATCTCCTCAACACCATCACAAACTTAGTTGCTCCTCTGTCTATTCTATTATTCTCTCTACTTTCTCCGTTAGCTGTCACAGGCAGGGCTGCCTGATGCTGGTGCTGGGTGTGCCAACTATTTGTGCCCTGACCTCCTGCTCTGTGGACAGACCTGAGTGCAAAAGCATTGCCGGTGAGGGGCCAAAGGAGATGGGACACTGAGCCGGCTGATGTGTTATTCATGAGACGCCCCTGTTGAGTGGGCAGTTATTCAGCATCCGAATCCCAGATGTGGTTCAATCTGTGCTCCATTCACTGTCATGACTGCTGGCCATTGATCACAGGCAAGGTACGCGGGTGCTGAATAAGCGCAGGCGCTTTATGTTATAGGGCTCAAAGCGCCTCGCTGATAGCACAAAGATCCATCACAAGACATTGGAAATGGGCCAGAGTCCGCCTGCTAGAAGTGATCGGACAGGTTGAGAAGAGACACATTTACAACATTTATTAAACAGGAGTAGCACAGCATGTGGCTGAGATGTGCCAGTAATACGTTATCAGCAGTGTGTGTGTGCATGTGTGTGTGTGTGTGTGTGTGTGTGTGTGTGTGTGTGTGTGTGTGTGTGTGTGTGTGTGTGTGTGTGTGTGTGTGTGTGTGTGTGTGTGTGTGTGTGTGAGTGCAAGTAACCATCTCTTTTTCCGTCTCTTTTGGCAGTTCCACAGAAATTAGCTGCCCTGTGATTATATTTACACACTCAGAAATACACACACACAAAAAAATTGCTATGATGAGATCTGTCAATGATAGGAGCCAGAGGCAGGGTATCACACTTTAATAGGCATCACACTATTGATAGACAGTTGAGCACAGTGAGTCATTTGTCCACTTCAATCATCAATCACATGAAGGTAGCCAAATGTGGCATGACCACAACTCTTCCCTGTCTGTGTTTGTCAGGGTGATGATCATCCACCATCGCTTATGTTGCAGAATTACTGGATAATATGAAATGTGAATAATAATTACCATGTCAATTAGCCTACCGAGACATAAAGTGCTCACTATATTTATTGAAACACCTACATAACGGCCCTGTGGCATGAACTGTTCCACATTCAGGTCAGCATTTCGCATGGATTACTTACAAGTTTTTCTCAGATCAGCTTTAAACTTCATCAAGCTTTTCAAAATTTATTTTACCTTTCAAAGCTCTTTTTTTGTTAGCACATCTGATTCCTGATTAAATATTGTTTGATTAAAGGGGACCGGTACATTTCTATTAATTCAGGGCTTTCCACTGCATGATTCTGGTAGATTTTGTCTGTTAATCCTCTGTTTGGCAGGATTTGGTTTTATTAAAGTCTGTATTAATCGATTAGGTATTTAAAATAAGCCGCTCTCCCGTCTCATGGTCAGTGTTTTCTAGGGCCTTTTATCAAATGAATTACATCCAGCCTCTTGGCACCTTTTTGATGCTGTTAAATAAAAATTAAATATTAAATGTCAGCATGTTTCTGAAGGGACCATATTTCAAATCTCTCTATTCCTGCAAAAAACTTCTTTCTCAAAAGAAAAGGAATCAGCCAAGATTTAAAATTCTAACTAAATAATATCTGCATTCTAAATAAGTAATTAAATTATTTTGAAACTCCACAGTAATTAGTAATAAATGCATTGAAACTCATAACCAGTGCGGTCACTGTGCATATAAAGCATATGCCTGAAATGGAGAGTGAATTTTTGCTGTCTAAGGCATAATGATGAATAATAGCCTTATCAACAAAGCACAACACATCCCAACACGCTGGGATCTTATCACTGCTCATTTCCTCAGCTCATATTTTTTTTGTATCTCTACTGGAAAATGTGATGCGTGGCTCCCTACACTGTAACTGACAGCCTAGTCATGTCAAAACACTTGGGCTTTATAGTAGAAGTCCTTTCACAAGACAAGCAAGGAAAAAAAGTGTCAGGTGTAAGCAGATGCCTCAGCAGTATTTGCAAAAAGTCACCAGATTCCCACAAGGGACGTGATTGTCATTAAAACAAACAAGAAAAGAACTGATGAGTGCATTAATCAGAGTGCGGCCAGGCATCGGTGGAGAGCTGTATACCGTGGCGTTCTTCCCCAGGAGCGGCTGCACCTGAGGGAGGGGGGATTAACGCTGCTCCACGGTGGAGCCCCTGTATCTGAAATCTGCCTGAGCTCATCGTTTCTGCTCCTCGCTAAGAGGCTGTGGCTGGATATCAGACTCAAGCAATCTATTCCCCTGCAGAGTCTTAGCTGACCGACATCAATGCCATGCATTGTCGAATTATTAATTAAATGCATGCAAGCATAATCAGATGCAGACATGGCCAGACCTTTGGGACAGCTAACATATAATTGAAGTTAAATCTAAATTGCAGATTTTTTTTCCTTATTTTTCTATGCCAGCAAACTATGCTGTTTCAGGAGCAAAATTGTGTGGCCTTTAAAATTTAGCATCACTTTGCACTTATTTAACTTTGTTGCAATGCAAAACATGCATGGCCATGACTTTTCTTCCTAATTCAGACTCACAAGAAAATATATGTGGAAAAAGAACAAACAAAAAACTTTTCTTTTTACAGCTAAATAATACAATAGGCTGACGTATACATATGTTTACAGTGATAACTGTAAGATATGATGTGGGTGTATGCGATGTTATATTGTTTTTATTCCCTTTATACAGATATGTGAAATGTAAATGCCACAGCTTTCAAAAGTAAAGGACATTCAAAGCCCTGCCTCCATATATTTCATTAACTTTTGTTTATGTAGTTGCTATGGCTCCAGGGTATTTGTTCAATGCTCAATCCGCTTCTGCTGAAATAATAAGATCTATCAGTCAACACAAAGCAAAAACAGCTTAATTCGCGGAATAAAGGTCATTGGAGCTGTTACTTTTGAGAGCCCTGACACAAAACAGTGTTCAAAACAACAAACTCCAGAATAAATTCTTTGTTGAAATACTGCGGCACGCTGAAATGTTCACATGTGGCTTCTAAAATCAGTGTTAAGTTCATAACATTGAGCTGGCTATTATGACTTGCCCTTGTGAACTGAACCCAGCCCACTCATCGTCATCACACTATATGTACAGCATATCCAGAGCCAGAGACTATTTTCATGCCAACAGCATATTTGGACAGTGAGAACAAAAATTTCTTAACGTGCTGATGAGTGTATCCAAATCTTTTAATTCACCTGTGATTAAGTGATTATTGAGCTTGGTTGCGTCCAAACCAGTAGCTGATCAAGTGCTAAATGCATTTATTGAATAATTAAACAATGAATTATAGCGCCCACTAAATCAAACAGACATTTAAATGGTTCCCACACACTTATCGCATATATTTTTTCATTATTTCTAATATCTTATGTGAATGGCTATTACTATGCAAAAATCCAAAATCTTGTAAATTTCCACCATGTAAGTCATTTCTCCCTGTTTGCCAATGTGACGTGTCCTTGGAAAGCGAGAAAGCTGTCAGCTTTCCACAGCCACACACTTTCATTAATCAGCACTAATTAAACATATTGATTGAACCAAACCTAGGGATTTCCAGTTGAAAGGGTTTACTAGACTATAAAGTGCACACTTACAAAAAAGAAAAAAAAATACATCTCCAAATGCACAAGCCATCTATGCGCCCTTGAAGAATCTATCACTTTAGAGGAACTCAGAAAATGAGACAAAGATGTGTCCACTCACTTCTCATTTAACGATGTCAGAATTCACAATGCCTCAGCGGCAAATGTTGTCCTTGGCTCTATTGAAAGCTTAACGCACTGTAGCTGAAGTAAATATCAAATTGTCTTCTGGCAGCATGACCTCTGATCACTGGTGAAGTTATGTGAAATAACAGCTTGAACCAAACCTGATGCTGAAGGACCACCAAATTGTGAACAACAACCTATAAATCACATTTTTTTCATGAATAGCCACTTTATACACGGAATTATTTATACACATATTAGGTTTATTTCTATTCAAAGGAATTCACAGTGAATTGTAACCATATAAAATATGCACAACATTGGTTCAAATTACAGCCTATAGGCTCACTGGCCACTTATTAAATGTGAAGAAAGAAAAATAGATTTTTATGTGATAAGCTTAATGACAGCTACATGAAAGTCAAAAATGAAGAATAACTGAAACGTGACAGAAAAGCAGTTCGTACTTTCTGTTATTCTGATGAGCCGTCAAAATGACAGTCAGCTTTGTTGTTGTCTCGTCAGATTAAAATAGTTGTGATTGTGAGATTGATCATTCAACTTCTTGATACAAAGGCAAACATTATAAGTTAAATATGAGTTTTTGCATGATGTGAATTATTCATCTGTGGAAGTGCTGTTTGTATATTTATCTGGAGGGAACAGGATGTGGGTTTTTTAAATTAGCGAGTGGTTCAAGAGTGTAAATATGGAGCCATTGTATGGAGAAAAATAAACACAGATTAAAAGAAATCACAGATAACAAAGAAAATGCAAATTTTTTTTTTTCCCTCCCAAGCGTGATATCTCAATACACTAAGAGCATCCGTCTCGGGGTCATAACAAAACCTACAATGCTGAGGTGCCAGTGTGCATGGTGTTGAATGACTTTATGACAAATTGCTATAATGCAGGGAACCCATGCCGAGCGTGGGCTCCAATGTATGCAGCTTCAGTAGGGCCAAACAGCAGCACCCTAGAGCTCCACTTGTTTCAAATGAGGGTGTGTATGTGTATGTGTGTGTGTCCATGTGTGTGTGTGTGTGTGTGTGTGTTTGTGTGTGCCCCTAAAGTATCTGCCAGTGATTTGATAAAAATCATTGATTTTACAAAAGGGTTTCTTGGTCTGTTTATTTTTCCACAAAGGAAATCAACGGCAGTAATGATTTCATTATTAAACCATGGTGCAGATCAGCTCATTGACTGCTAGACTAATGCAAGTTTAATCAGCTTCTTTTAACTTGCACTCTGTTG
>JANJYP010077661.1:0-22890 GCA_024605115.1 Rastrelliger brachysoma
TGTTACAATCCCCTGAATCCCACTTCTATAGGGAAAATCTTGGTTTAAGCCAAAAAAAAAAGTTTTCTATACTCTTTGTGTGCTTTTTCCCTCATTTGCAATTTGGAATTTTTCCATTTCTGCTTTTGAAAGGGTTTAACAAACCCAAGATGTGTTGACTCCCCCTCCTACCCCGCACATAATCAATGTAATCTTCCATTCGGAGTTAAACCAGGGGTGATTTTAAAACCCTTTTTATAGGTACTCAAGTCCTGTTAAATTTGAAAGTAAATCAATAATAATTGTATTTTTTTCTCTTTAAAATAAGCCTTTCCCTCAGGCTTCATTAACTATCTCATGGTCCTCTCATTATTTTGAACCATTACTATTATACACCACTCAACTATGTATTATTATTTCTTAGTTTAATATAAATTCTCCAGTGAAATTAGTCATTTAGCGTGAAGTTCGAACACTTGCAGGGTATTGAATATGAGATTCTCCAAGGTCTGATCCTAAAATCACCCCTGGCTTAAATAATGAACACCACTGAAATTGCATTGTGGCCATTACAGTACAAAATAATCTTGAACCTGAATGAACATCTAATGGAGGCCATGATCAATTTGAAGTATATCATTTGTTGATTTTTATTTCTGAATCACAAGAAGGTTAACACCAGACAGGACACAGGACACAACTTGCACTCTGCTGAAAGTGTAAATGAGAAATAGATGCTAACAGACAACAGAGTGGGAAGAAAAAAAAATCTGCATTAGTTAAGTGGCCCTGATAACAGGTCTGTCTGTGTGGGCTAGATGTGCTGTTCGTTCACCTTGTTTCTCTCATTTTGTCATCTTTAAAACAGCTTTTAAATGATAATGACTATTTATACTCCTCTTGAGTTGGCTGCGTGGGCTTGATGGAGACAGCGCTGATGATTCACAGCCGTTAGAGATCGCCCCTTTGTCAACCACTGCTTCTCTCTCTCTCTCTCTCTCTCTCTCTCTCTCTCTCTCTCGCCTGCAGAGCAATAATAGAAAGATCATTGTATTCACTTCAGGTAGAGGCTTGTGGGTGGAAGGACAAGTTGACTCAAGGTTTATGAAGAAGCCAAAGATAGTTTTTGGAAGGAAAGGTTTCATAAGTCTCCTGTCTGACTCACGACAAATTCATAGAAATCAGGTTAAGTTTATAGTGTCTGTGTTTTTTTTGTTTTTTTTAACTGGCTTGGGAGGCCATTGCCCCGGTCAACCAGTTCAGTTTGTAACAAGATTCAGAAAATCATATTCTGCAATAGCTTTTTTAGACCTTTTTAAAAGAGTAATGAATCATAAAGTTGTCTGATAAAAGATGAAAAGTGTAATAACAAAAGTGTGTTTAGTGCGTTCAAGACGCCTATTAAAATCTTAAAACAGTGAAAAACAGTATCATTTTACAAACAATATATAGTCGCTTGTCACGACAGATATATTGAATTGTAAAAGCAAAAAGAAAAAAAAGGCACACGTGGAAACAATTTATTGTGCTCTTTTGTCTCTTCTATGAATCATAGTCATAGACCCGCCTCCTTATGGATTGCAGGCTTTCATGGACAGCGGTTGAGGACCCTGCGGTGCCGTGATCCAGCTTGACACCCACTGCTATACAACTATTATTATTGGTATTGTTGTTTTTATTATTATTGTTGCTATGCTTCTCTGTATGTGTGTGTGTGTGTCTCTCTCTCTTCTGTTTCTCTTTCTTTCTCTTCCTCTTTCAACTCAAACAGTCAAGACAGATGGCCGCCCACCTACAGCCTGGTTCTGCTCGAGGTTTCTACCCATTAAAGTGGAGTTTTTCCTTGCCGCGGTTGCCAAGTGTTTGCTCATGGGGGAATGTTTGGTCTCTGTAAAGTAAGAGAGTACGGTCTAGACCTTCTCTATAAGAAAAGTGGTCTGATATAACTTATGTTGTCATATGGTGCGATACATATAGACATAAAGTTGACTTGATTGATGCATCCCATTTAGGTGAGGCCTTCTTCTTCTTCTCCTTCTCCTCCACCATGATGTTATATTAGTCAATTTATGAAGCACCTGCATTTTTCTGCTTTGACACTTCAACAGGCACTTAAGCCATTATGACTAAAAAGGAACAGTTGTGATATTTCCCCAGTCCTTTTTTCCCCCTACATTTTAAAAACTATTAAATTTATAAGATATGCGACAGTGATGAGTGACCCAATTCAAATCACATAGAGTAAAATGATTCTATATAAATATCCAAAATAGTGATTAATTATGGGTAAATATAGGCTTAGTCCAGCAGACAATATGCTACAGTGAAGTGGGTTGTTTCAAATATGAAACTAGAATAAATACAGTTTATAGGAACATGGTTATGTTCTGACTGTTTCTTGTGGTCATCACATCAATATTTAAAATGTCACAACAGCGCAACAATACTTTTACTTTCAGTAGGTTTTTCTTGGTTTGAATGTAAGACTGAAATTAGTTGCATGAAGCTAAAAGAGCTAGAATTAACAATCAACAACTAGTTCAGTCTGGATGCCTATAATGGTAAAAGCCTATTATGGTATAAACCATGAAAATCGGATGTTTCCCCCCATCGCTTTGCCTGTATCTGGGACAGCTCACAGTCGCACGTGCAGCATTTGACAGCCAGCTATATGAGCACCCTGCAAATCCATCTGATTCGCACATGGATCACAGTGGGAGATGGGTGATGAGGGGTTTACAGGGACGGGAAGGTGGATGTTATGAAGATATATCCACCAACTTATAAAAGAGACAATTCCAGTGATGTGAATGCTCGACTCCACATCACGAGTTTTGCCACTCAGCGGGGCGGGATGTGGGGGTGGGGGGTGGCTTTTTGTGAGTTTGATGGGGTAACGGTGGGGATCTGACAAAATTGAGGGCACATCTACAATGCTGTTTGTAAAAAAAAAAAAAAAAAAAGACAAACCTAGCAATTTCAAGAGCGTAACTATTTTTGTCACAAGCTTCACAGCTTGTCAGAGGAGGGTTTTGAATTCCTCCTTTTTGTCAATTTTGGCAGCTGCTGTCTCTGTACCTGCGATGGAAATTTTTTTTCACAAGGAACCATTTTTAAACATTATGCAGTAATGATAAAAGCTTTTATACTATAAGCTAAGATAAGAACTATAGGATAATGGCTGTCACTTCAGATAAATTCCCCTTTTAATCAGGAAGAATAGAGGTCGGGGTCAACTTCTTAATATAGTAGATTTATTGTCTTTAGCAGGGCAGATACTTACTGACAAGTTGTACTCAACAAATTTCATACAATATACAAAACAGTTTTCTCAAGGAAACCCAGCAAATTACCAATCTAAAGTGAATTTTGACCCAATTTCTGTTTTTAATATCTTTCAGTCATGTGGAAAAGTGTTACACATATTCTGATGCAATTTCAAGATTAATACTATTTGTCTTATAATCTAAGTAAAAGAAATAGTCAATGATCCGTTATGGTGCTTACACAATGTCAAAGCAATACAAAAGACCAAAATGAGGAGTTCAGTATGAAAGGAGGATTTCAATCATGTGTATAAGAGATGCCAGCCAGATGGATCTATTCTCTTAAAGGCTGTGTGTCTTGCTCAAAGGCACAATGGCAGTAACCAAGGACAGGGAAAGTGTTTAGTGGTTTAGTACTAGACTGCCTCAAGCTCTAATGTAGAACTTGTTAAAGTGTTAAAGTTTACGAATTAAAGCACAGACACACGTCATAGTAGCTGTAAAATAAGTGAAACTTTTGTTTTTGATTCAAAAATGAAAGATTAATTTGTGTTAAAGCTTAAATATTTTTGCTAAAATGTCAGACTGTTCCACAGCAAAGTCTAGTTAGAGTTGTGATCACACTTTAAAAAGCAGAGGGGGGAAAAAAAGAAAAGCTGCCTTGCTGTGGAAAGTGCGTGGGCTGTGAATGGCTGTGATAGAGAACACTGTATAATACCGCACACACCACACACACACACACACACACACACACACACACACACACACACACACACNCACACACACACACACACACACACACACGAAGAGCAAAACACTGTGTCCCAAAACAAAGCTCCTCATTCTGCCTTGCCCCCCTACTCCAGACATTCCTTCCCAGCATTCCAGTGGGCGTGGGTGGGATCAGAGGTCCCAACGTCACGACTGATGATTTTAACAGTGGAGAAGCATGTTAATGAAACACGCATGTCAGTAATGCTGTACTACTGAGGGCCTTCATATGACACAGTGCATTCTCTAGTCCCTCAGATAGGTTATAAAGATTGACTCTAAATGCCAACATGAGTATAAACTTTGAACAGGTTTTAACCTCTAAGGAGCCTTTTGTAGAAGTGAGGACCAAATAAATTGTCCTTGTATTCTCTCAAAAGTCTCAACTCAAAGTAGATACATACATACATACACACATGCATACATTCACACATACACACACACACACACACACACACATACATACATACATACATCCTTGATATGACACTTACTGACATAATACATTCCCTATTGCCTCTTAACCTAACCTCAACCATCACTACTAAATGCCAAAGCCCAACTCTTACCATAAACTGAACCTAATCCCAATTCTACCATTAATCTTAAATATTTATTTATTTTGGGCTTTCTTTGTCTTTTATTTTGATAGTAGCTGGCAGAGAAGTTGGCAGGGAATTAGAGAGAGAGAGAGAGAGAGAGAGAGAGAGAGAGAGAGAGAGAGAGAGAGAGAGAGANTGACCTGCAATCGAACCAGGGACACTGCCATTATGTGGCATGCATGGTAACCACTGGGCTACCAAGGCACTGCCTTAACAGCAAGTCTTAACCCTCAAATTGCCTGTTTTAAAGTTGTGAGGACCAGCCAAAATGGTCTTCAAGATACAGCAATTTTCCTTCAAAGATAGAAACACACACACACACACACACACACACACACACACACACACACACACACACACACACACACACACACACACACACACACACACACACAGTATGAAAACGGTGACTTAAGATGAGACTGTATGAATTTACAGAATATTCAGCAAACCACACATAAACACCAACATGTGGCAATGAGATTAACATGTGACAACAATGATTAATGTGAATCTACAAATTTTGGACACTATGTAAAACTGACTTGACCGTTTTTACAGTATACATTTTGACTTTTCATAGCAGTGCAAACACTAGCAGAAACATGAACATAAAGCAGTATACCATGCCAAGAAGTCAACATGCCCAATGGTATGGTACCTTGGGTGTAGTAACGTCTAATTGAATTCAACTATAGTTCATGGTATTTATTATATGTTTGTTTGTTCTGATGCGAAAAGTCAAAATATCTGAGGTGAAAAAGATCTACTGGGGGAAAAAAGCTAATAAAAGCCAAGAAACAGACTTTATAACAGATTGCCAAAAATATCACGACTCCAAAAAACAAACACAAAAAAAAATCAGTATTTAAGAAAATATAAATGAGACATCCTTGGAGGGCTCAGAAAAACAAGATGCTGATGAAGATTATGTAATGTGATCAAAAGTTCCAAACAAAACTTGTGATAAGATTGTTTTCTCAACTACTGAAAAACTATTTTCATCATTATTTATCACAGATAGAAACAAAGCGTGCTTTCCCCTAACACAGCTGTAAAGCTTAATATAGATTTATAGGTTAAACTTACCCTGCTGAAGGGGGAATAAAAAAGTCCAGTGAAAACGCCCCTGCTTTGCATACATTTGAAACTGTAATCAACATTTATCCTTCAACTTTTTTTCTGATTTCAGACATTACAGCATTGGATAAAAGCTCAGTTTAGAGACACTGATGTAACTGTCAGTGATTACAGTTGAAGTTTTGACCATGTGGGAGGTTTGCAGTCAAGTAGAGGTGATGATAGTTGAGTGTGACAGCAGTCTGCAGTGCAGCAACAGGCTCAAATTGCTGTCTGTGAGAGGAAGTATGCATTTATGTGAGCACTGACACCATAAAGAAACTGTCTGTTGGTGAAAGTCCACATGACCTGTTGTTGCGACATACAACAAAGTGATCACAGATGTTTGCTCTGAAAATACACCAAAAAAAATGTAATTATATGATTTAGCTGCATTTCAATTTTGGGTTTTAGTGTTTGTAAGATTGCTGAATAACTGGATAACTACACAACTGGAACCAAAATGCAGAACTTGGCGTGCTGGCTGAACAGGATGTTTTTTCTTTTTTAGAAATTATCGTCACACGGACACGGTCAAGTAGTCAGATAAGGCAAATTAGGCAAATGTCTAAATGCAGGAAATAGCAGCAGGTCATATGAGTTGGCAACACGTAAACAGGTTTCAGTTAGGTAATAATGAAACACCTGTCAGCGTGGTAACATGGCAGAACATGTATTTGCATCCTTATCAAAAACTCATAAGGGTATAAATAATGAATTTCATGTCATGCTTTGTTTTCAGTCAAATTTGTTGACGATCTTCATGAGTATACAGAGTTTTATCAATTGAAGTGTTACAAAACCTCAAATGTAGATTAAAAATACAGATTCATACATTTTAATCAGATTTAATTATTAGACAAACCAAAGACTTGATTAATTGAAAAATAGATGCCACACACTCACACACACATACACACACACACACACACACACACACACACACACACACACACACACACACACACACACTGCTCTCAGCTGTGTAAAGAAAAAAACTCTAACATGTTTTTTAATTAGCAGGCTGCCTGCTACCTAATTAGAAGAAAATTTACAACCTTCCTGTTCACAGACCTTTACAACTCTCTCCCTCTATGGTTGACAAACACACATAAGTACCACACCCCTTCCATATCCTCATCCTCATCACATACACATGATACACTTCAACGCACATGACTAACGCACACAGACTCACGATGACATATAAGCAGCTCTGACTCCACCAAACATCACTCAAAAAAAAAAAAAAACCACAAACTCCTCTAATAGAACAAGAAAATGCCATATTTACTGGAGGAGGTGATTTCACACACTCACACATATTCAATTCACATCTAATCTTAAATTCCTTTTTCACCCCCCCAACACAGAAACATTATGTACACCCAGCCCACAGAATAATATTTGGACTGATGCCAAACACCATTATCATAACCATTCATAAGAGGTGTTTTGGGCTGATAGGTGTGTGTGTGTGTGTGTGTGTGTGTGTGTGTGTNGTGCGCGCACAAATCCACTGACAGGAAGTGTTTTGGGGATTTTTTTTGTTGTTTTTTTCATGAGTTGGTCCATCTGTTGCTTCCGATGAGGGTTTGTTGTGTCACAGGCTGTTCCCTGAGCGGGATTAATAATCTGGTCAGAGTGAAGGCTAAAGAGAGAGTGTGTGTGTGTGTGTGTGTGAGAGAGAGAGAGACTAAGAGAGAGAGACAGAGAGAGAGGTTGGGCGGGGGGCAGACATACAAATAGAAAGAGATCCATCAAAGGAGAGAGTTGGAAAGTGTGATAGTGTAATCAATGAGATTGTAAGGATTGGCAGTGAAATGATAGCATGGCTGGCATGTGTGTGTGTGTGTGTGTGTGTGTGTGTGTGTGTGTGTGTGTGTGTGTGTGTGTGTGTGTNTGTGTGTGTGTGCACCCTTTTATGTGTGTGTTGCGAGAGGGAGCTTGTAGGCAGTGTGTGCAGTGTATCTGTCTTTGCAATTTTGGAACTTGTAACATGATCTGTGAGGGCAACAGGAAATTGTTGGAGTGGATGAGGGGGAAGCAATGTGACATGAGACAGGTGGGTGGGGGGGTTGGAGGGGGAGCTGATGGAGGGATGGATGGAGGAGGGAGAGATGAAGGGGAGGGTGGAGGCTGCTGTCAACACGCTGTCGCTTGAGGGTAAGAGGGACAGGAACCGTTAGCAGAGGATTAGCAGGCGCGCCAAGTTTAGCCCCACAACCTCTTGGCTTTATTTTCAGGGCCAAAACGCCAGTGGGAACTGGGGCAGTCACCCTCTCCACACCGAGCTCACAGCCGGATGTCACGTCCAAATTCAATCATAAAACGGATGTGGCATTTGCAGAGCTTCAGGGTGTGACTTTGCTGCATGTTGTGGGATATATAAGTGTGGGTCTTGAGCCTCTGTACGACCAAACTCACAGAAGATGATTGATTAGGCCTTCAATCAGTGCCAGCAACTTAACAATTACTAATCCAGTTGCTGACCTTTAAGCTTTTAAGAGGATACTTTTTGGTGCATGCTCTTTTGGAAATAAAACTTCTTGTGACCTAGCCACTTATTTTGCTGCTCCAACTGGAGGACAGTGATATTAGCATGTGCCTGGAGTCGTGAGCTACTTCTGCTAAAGAAACTGAACAGCCAACAAAAGCAATAAGCCTGCCATTATTCTACTATTCACCATGGTAATATCTTGACCTCACTTGTAATTGGCAATTGTATTCTTCTCAATCTGTTCCGGCACCTTAGGAGAGGGAAGCAGTACTCTGCCAACACTGTTTACACTGCTGACCTCAGCTGGGGGCATTGTCAGGCAGTGGAAGCAATACAGGATGGTCTCCTCTGTCCTACTGCCATGTCTTCCACTGAAGAATCAAAGGGTGAAGACTCAGAGGTGAACTCATCCATCACCCAAGCTGAGGTCACTGAGGTGGTTCGCAAGCTCCTCATTGGCAGAGCAGCACAGTGGATGAGATCAACCCTGAGGACCTGAAGTCTCTGGATGTTGTGGAGCTGCTTTGGCTGATATGCCTCTGCAGCATTGTGTGATGACTGGGGACAGTACCCAAGAGTGTCTTCCAACTACAGGGGGAAAACACTGAAAAAGCTCTATAGGGATCATGGGAGTTTGGCCAACCAGTTCACATATGTTTTGTGCATCTGGAGAAGGCATTCAGTCATATCCCTTGTGGTATCCTGTGGGGGGTGCTCCAGGAGCATGGGGTCTGGGTCCCTTTGCTAAGGGCTGTTCAGTCTCTGTACAAGGAGCTTGGTTTGTATTGAAAGCAATAAGTAAATTGTTCCGTTGCATGTTGGACTCCAGTCTTTTGTCATTGGTTCTGTTCAGAATCTCAAGGTGCAGTCGGAGGCTGGAGGAAGCCCTGTCTGGGACATTGCTGCTTTTTGCGGATGATGTTGTATTCTTGTTTCCTTTAAACCAGGGCCTACAGCAGGCAGTGGAGCAGTTTGCAGCTGAGTGTGAAGTGGCTGGGATCAGCACCTCCAAGTCCGAGGCCATGGTTCTCAACCAGAAAAGGGTGGCTTGCCCTCTCCAGGGTGGTAGAGAAGCCCTGCCTCAAATGGAGGAGTTTAAGTATCTCGGGGTCTCATTCATGAGTGAGGGAAATACATGAGTGTGAGATGTACCAGACTGGTATACTGGACCATTGTGGCAAAGAAAGAGTTGAGCTGAAAGGCAAAGCTCTTGATTTACCAGTCAATCTACATTCCCACCCTCACCTATGGTCATGAGCTTTGGGTAATGATCAAAAGGACAAGATCATAGATACAAGCATCTGAAATTAGTTTCCTCCGCAAGGTGGCTGGGCGCTCCCTCAGAGATAGGGAGAGAAGCCTGGTCACTCAGGAGGAGCTTGAAGTAGAGCCTCCCTGGGGAGGTGTTCCAGGCATATCCTGAGGAAGACCCAGGATATGATGGAGGACTGTTTCTCAGCTGGCCTGGGGACACCTTGATGTTCCTCTTCAAGAGCTGGCGAAAGTGTGTGGGGCAAGGAGAGTCTGGCCATATCTGCTTAGACTGTTGCTACCGTAACCCGGCTCCCGGATTAGTGGCAGATGGATGTGTGTGTGGGAGGGAAAAAAAGTGCTATCAACGTTAGTACAAGTCCTACCAGTATAGGTCAAAGTTTAATTTATGTAGAATGACGCAGTATGACGTTATCAGTTGTTAGCAAGGGAAGTAATGGATGACCTATTAATCATTTCAGATATAGATTTCACTTATAACTCAACCGGGGCTGTAACTGAGCTTTAAAACTCACTTGTGTGAATCATCCCAAGAATCAAAAAGCATTAATGTTCCCATACATCACAGAGTTGGATAACTTTACTGATAAACTTTTTCTATATTTGCAAAGAGACATACTGCCCAGGAGAAGCACAATGTAAACAATATATAATTGGCAATGTTTAGTTTCAGAGTGTGATATGAACTTTAATTATTTCCAAGTCACCCTAGTCATTATGTGCAGCGTCTCCTTTGGTTACTTGCCAACTTTCACATTAACCAACTTCATCTTCTCACCCTGTACCTATAGCAACATATCCACACTAATGCAGACACTTTCATTTTTAATGCAGTGCTATTTTTATTCTCTGTGCTTGCTTACCATCATCACTACTGTACACTTAACTCCAGCTCTATAAGTCATGCCGACACCCTCTCCTCCTCCCCCCTGTGACAGCCTTCACCATGACCAAGGCATACGCGTTTCCAGATCCCTGTATGGCCTGCCCTGTCACAGCCGCCGTGCCGTGGTGATAAAGGTGCTGGTGGGGTCTGCCAAGCCCATCTACATGCCTGTCTAAAATTAGCACTGGTAGTTTCCTGTGCCCTTTAATCCTGGGCTTTAAAGCCACGAAAGGCCAAGCCGCAGACAGGAAGAACGGCCATCAGAGCCCCTGGGGTGCTCAGCATGCCCCGCATTCCCTCAACCCCATCTGTCCATCACCCTACTGCCATGACATCATACCGGCTGTTTCTAAGAATAAGAGCTTCTCAGGCTCGGCTATAGTTGGGTCCGGGCTTGACTGACAATATCCGGGTGGCTGAAGAGGTTTGTCCCTTTACCTTCAGCTTCAGGTTCACAGGTTTGATCGCCCCCCCCCTGCAGCACCCAATGAATCTGCCACAGTGTCCTTCATCAAGACATTAAATTACATCCTGCTCAGAGGCCATGACTCCTGGCTGAACCTTGTTACCGCTCAAATATCACGCATTCGCATTCATGCTGAATAATCAAACCTAACCAGATAAAAGTAATGTTCTGATGACTGGAAACCGATGAAGGTGCAGTATGTGGGATTTAGTGGTGTCTACCAGTGAGGTTACAGATTGCAACTAATTTAATACCCTTATTCCTCTTCCAAAAACATGTGATGACTGATAACGACGCAGCGGACCCTGTCTAGACCCAGTGTTTGGTCTTTTGCTTTTCTACTACCACAACAGAAACATTGTGGTACAACAAGACATGCTCAGTAGAAGGAAGCAGCTCACTATTTGGATAGGAATTGTATGTATATATTGTATATTAAAAATCAATTATTCTTATGCTCAGGTGATTATACACTAATTAAAACATATTTATGAATATGTCTGCCAAGTTCACTCCACTGGATGTCACTAAATTCAATACTTTGTGACTTTTAAACATTTAAATTTATTGGGAAAATATTGTAAAGAAAACTCTAATTTCACTAATCCCATTCATTTCTGGCCACCAGATAAATCAAATGGCCATTAAAGGAACTGCAGAACATCATTACTTGTAAATATTCTTCCACGTTATCAATAAAATCCCCTGAATTTGACTCCAATCTGCAATCCACAATATTGTGCGAAGGTAAACATACTACTTCCTAAACTTAAACTACTCCTATACATTGTATTTGTTTTTATGCACAAAGAAAAAAAGTGGTGCACACATGCTGCAACTTTAACCTCAATGAACTACCAAATGCTAAGCATCCAACAACCTCACTCTGAACCTAAATATAACCATTTCAACGGTTAGATAGTATGTTACAGCAGAGCAATGTGTGACAACTGTGTGATGGATTGCTACGAATTTGGAGCAGACAATCATCACTTTGTTAATTGACACATTTTGCTGGTACAGTGACGCAGTAGTTAGCGCAATTATAGCAACTGTAAAATTCAAATTTGATTCGCAAACAATAAAGGCCTTTTGGTATGTAGTTAGTACATTAAAGTTTTCCCTTTGCTTCCATTTTGAAATATAAATGGATTGAATACAGGATTAAAATAGCCATAGGTTGTAATCTTATTATGTATTGCCTGCAGAGTGTATCTGCAGTAATCCACTGTGATAACATGGTGAATTATTGTGTAGTATATGATATACTACACAATAATTCACCATGTTAAAACAATATTATTCAATATGTACTTTTACAATGATATACTGTATATCATTGTAAAAGTACATATTGAATAATTAGTCTAATTACATAAACGAGTATTATGGCAAAAACTGAAGCCATGACATGTAAATATACTATAAATGGACTGTACTTTTCTAGTCATTGCGACCACTCAAAGCACTTTTACACTACATCACATTCACCCATTCACACACATTCATACACTGGTGACAGGGGCTACCACGCAGGTTGCCAACCTGCTCACCATGAACAAGCTCACATTCACATACAACAATGGGAGTACTTTGGGGTTAAGTGTCTTGCTCAAGGACACATTGACATGTGGACTGGGGGAGCCCGGAATCGAACCACCAACCCTACGATTAGTGGACGAACACCCTACCTCCTGAGCCACAACTGCCCCATAAGACACTGATTGTACAAAGTACTATCATAATATGTATCTGGAAACACTGACGTATAAAAAAAATGAATCAACATGCACATAGCTCAGACCTCAAACTCCATCCTGCACCTTATCAGATGAACTTAAATGTTCACTATGAGCTTGACCTCATTGCCCAAAATCAGTGGTCGACCTCACTAATGTTTGTGTAGCTGAATGTTAGCAAATCCCTGCAGCTAATTTCCAAAATCTTTCAATGCCTTCCTTGAGTGTGGGCTGTTTTAGTAGTATATTGAAGCCTACAGTTTAGGAATGAGACAGTGTAGCAATCACATATGGGTGTGATGGTCAGACTCATGTAGTTAGTGACCTACATACTTTAGGTCATGTAGTAAACATATCATTTAGATTTCAGCTGCTACTATCAATTACTGATGTCATGTTTGACACTTTAGAAAAGCAAATATGACAATTTTCACTTCTTTTTTTTAACATTCTCTGACCCTTTGACACATATCACATTTTGTGCCTGGCAGCTACAGATCTGTGACATCAAATCAACACATTGAGTAGCTGTGTTTGTTACAGCATGCTTTGTACAGGATCAATAGCCTACCATATGTTGCACCCTTTGAATGCAATGCCAAAAGACTAATAAGAAAACTACAGATTTGCTGCCTGAAACTTATAAATCACAGGTCAGTGTTATCAATAGCATGACACTTTGGCTAGCTCATTGTACTGTCAAATATAATCACATCACATACAGATATGGTGAAATAGAAGTTCTTAGTCCAATAGATTTATTGTTCAGATTATATGAATTTTATCTGAATAGTGGCTTGTTTACAGACCTCTGAATTGACTTGTGATAAACTGGTGATGTTACTGATTATCAGTTAAAATCCCAGAGATATTTGCTTGCAATTATGCTCAGCATGAATGGGTAGTTGCAATGAATGCTATTGTATCAAGCGCATATTAAATATATTGTATACATAAGTGTAGATTTTTCTCAAGGTAATGTGGACAATGCGGAAACTAAAAAGTCTAGGATCAGAGTCCGTACAGAGGGAGTGAGAGCAAACATCGCTTATTACTGTGTGTACTTTGTCACAGTTGGGGCGTAGGAGTTGTATTATTATTAAATGATTACCCAGGAAGTGGAAAATATCACCTAAACTGTAAAGTGGGTAAAGGGGAGAAAGCTGGCACCAACTGTGTATGTAGGACTCTTTTTATAAATCATTTACGTCAGGACATGAGTGTGCAGATTTAGCCCTTTGTTACATAGCCAATGATTCACTCACTTTGTTCAACCGCATGCCAGGTTGTATTTCCAGTTTAAACCTAAAATATCAGTGGGTTGTTTTAACTCTTAATAAGATCTCTAGCTCTTATTATTCTGAGTTAGTCCATTTTATTTAATGCATTTTAAGTTTTAGGGCAGAGAGGTTTTGTACACCCTCTCACTTCTGCATGTTATTTGCTGTCCATATATATATGTACAACTTTTAATATTTTAGTGTTAATCTTTGCATTGTCTCCTACTAGGCAAAGCTTTTGCCAGTATATTTCTTCAAACTCTAGACTCCAATCTTATCTATGTCCCCAACATATTCACTGTACTTATAATTCATATTGACTCTTAATCACTGTTTGCATTGACTCATACACACTGTAAACTTAAGTTTTAGGACTTTACTCCATGACATGCACATGCATGCTGCACACATCAAGGGCTTAGCAGAAAATCCCTTATTAAAACTAATTGACACTCCATGTCTATTATCTTTCATCTCTAGAGATTGATGTATTGCTTGTACCTTTCTCCTCACTCTAGAAAATTAAAACACTGAAGTAACACACACACTAAGACACACACCAAGCTTGTTGGTGTTAATCAGCATGTGTGGGAATGTTGGTGCAGAGCAGAAACTTCTCTGCTGAGCTGTGAAGCAAGTTGCTGCTTGCATGAGAACACGACGCCCCTCCCACCTCCCTCCCTCCTTAGCTGTGAGGATCATCTTCTCCCAGGCCTCCATGTCTTAACAGGTACATGCAGCCACGCTCGCTATCAAATAACACCATATCTAGGTACTTCCAGTTCCCTTTGATGGCTGACTGCCGAGACGCCGCCTTATGGAAGTGCCAGAGGGAGTGTTTGTGTGAACTCGAAGCCCTCACCAGAGAGCAGCACCTGGAAAAACCAGTCAGACTGTTCCCAGCGTGACTTGAATCACTTTGTACCTGTTCAGTCACATTTTGCAGTTTGTGAATGATTGTCACAGAGAACAGAGTGTGCACAACACTTGTTGTTACACAAGCATCATGTGACAAGGCAGGCTAATTCTGAACTGAAAAGTAAGGTGGAAGAAGCATTTTGTGAACTGCCTCATGATTCATGACGGCCGCTGACTGTTTTGTTGTCGTGACTCGGCCTGCTGGTTAACACTCAACTGTACTGCGTGTGAAGAGACACTTACATAAATGTGTTACCATGGACACAGACAAAACACCAATAATCGTATCAATAGAAAACAGGCACGAAAAGCATAAAATGTAGACAAAATAGCAATTTATTAATAACTTATCTTTTCTTTACATTCGTAAGAGAGGAGTGTGGAGGGGGGTGACAGAGGTCGCCAAGATGACTCACTCTGGAAAGAGGCCTTCTCTCTGGAGGGGGTAACACAGCCCTCTGAATCTCCGATTCTTTTTCTCTCATCTTGACAAATAAAAACTGCATTTCATAGTTTTCCCTGAAGAAGTGAGGCAAGCAAAGCCTCCTGCTTTGTCCACATGTCAGAGACTTTTAACCCTTGTGCACAGATCAGGATTATTCACATTAACCTTCAGAGACAACACATGGTTAACCTTTCAGACTGCTTAGGTTGGTGCCAAATTAAAAACTGCTGTGAAATCTACTCATGGTTTGGTTGATTTATTTGTAAGAAATAAAAAAAAATCTCTAGAATACTTTGGAGTTGTGAAACTTTCTAACTTTCTCTGAAGGTTAATGCGCAATGAAAACTTTCTGAGCACAAAAGTAAGGCAAACAACCAAGGTGACTTTGATTTGTGAGAGGGTTGGTGCAAAAACAAGGCCCGTCGGCTGAATTCACACATAAAGCGATTATCAAATATATTACACATGTATACATTTTTGCACAATTATTGGAAAGCCTACTTGATTTTTGGCATAATCAACTTAAACATACTGATCAATATGCAGTTTGTTTGCTTACATAAAAGTAAAATATGAAACAAGAGAATCTTCAGTACCCACTTGTTGCAAAGGGTATATACTAGAGCAAGGCTTTTACTGTATTGTCTTTTATATTAAGATACGTATGTACACAATGTATAAATGTTTGAAAAGACTCCACAAATGTAAAATTGAGTCCAATATATCGTGTGCCATCTAAAGCAGGGGTGCTTCAACCCCACACAGGCAAGTCTTCACAGAAGACGAAGGAGACAACGCACCCTAAAGTCTTGGCAGAACCAGTGCTAGACCCCGAAGCAAAGATAAAAAAAAAGGGTTTCATTTTCATATCTGTCCAGTTTGAACAATCATGTCTCTTTGGCACACCAACCTAGGAACTTTGAAGCATAACATACAGCTGTCTGACAAAATCATTTTCCCCAGATACAATGACAAAAAGAGATAAAAGACATCAGGAGTCCAACAGCGATACAAGATTGTAGACAGTATCTGCACTTTTTTTTTTTTTTAAAGGACTCTCTTCCTCTTTTTTGTCTCTGTCTCTTTTACTGTCTCTCCTCATTTAGTCCGCAGCAGCTGCAGCTTGGCCAGACAGCATTGGCCCTCTAGTAACCACGCTCGGCAGCTGTCGCCTCAAACCAGCTGTATCAATAACGTCAAGAGCCCAGTCGCACAGCAGACGACGGAAAAAAGAGAAACTTTTCGCAGCTTTTCCAATAGGAGCCCCACAGAAAACCTAACAGCAAGGAGAGGGTGGTGACAGCCGGCCTCACGTGGACTCCAGGGGGTCCAGCTGGAAGACATTGTGGTTGGTTGGGGTCGTAAAGTAGAGCTGCTGGCTCGGTGCTGCCATGCGGTTGTCGCACGGGCTCTTCAGGCCCAGCGTGCGCTCAAAGTCCAGGAGCTGGCCCATGAAGTTGAAGTTGGGTGAGATGTTGGACTTTTTCATTTTGACGATGTCGTAAGCGTCGTTCATGGACAGATTGAGCTTCTGCATCAGGTAGGCTACTGTCACCGTCACGGAGCGGCTGATACCGGCAAGACAGTGGACAAGGACGCCACACTTCTGGCCTCTAGCTTCATCTAAGAAAAGGAGAAAAAGGTAGAAATGTTATAGAAATTGCTCAGAAGTATGCAACAGATTTAGTTTTATGGTTGATTAATAGTAGATTTAATGATTGTTTTTGTCTGACCAACACTCCAAAACCCACAAAAATTGAATATACAATGATATAAAACAGCAAATCCTCACATATGAGAAACTCAAAGGAACACATTTCTGTCATTTTGGTCTCTGTCATTTAAATAATCCCCCTTGTCCTAAGCATTTACGCATTCAGACACACTTATGTTTCTATAAATAAAGAAAAGTGCATCCCCTTACTACACAGACGATACAAAACTTATGATAAACATCTGTGACATTTAAGTCAAGCTGTGTTGGAAGTTGGAGCGTGTCCAGGAGAGGGAGAGCAGCGGAAGTTATTATCCTGACTATCTCCCAGGCGTGTCAGTCAACAAACAGGGGCTGCGGCGGTAGCACACATAAACAGAGCCGACATTCTTTAGTTTTTGGCCTAGAGTAGCCGGCTGGGAAATTGACTATTACGGTCTATTAAACCATTCTTCCGCTCGCCAGGGTTACTCTGACAATGGTGCCATTTGGGCGTGTAAACGTAGGAGTCATGAGGGCACCCTGTCAAGGCGAACAGGATGTCAACAGGGCCTGTAAATGGCTTCTTTTGTAATGTGGAGGGAGGAAAGAAGAGGGGGGGGCAATGCCATGTCCTAGATTACTTTCAATGCCACTTCCTTCCTGCGCTCAAATTACCGCCCTCCCTTCGCTCTCTCTCTCTCTCTCTCTCTCTCTCTCTCCCCATTCTCCAGTTTCAACGTCGCCCTTTGTGCTGCAATTACACAAGCACCGGGACAAGAGATAGGCCAGGATGTCTTCCATTGAAGTCAAATCATTTGTACACAGTGCATTTTAGCCTGTGCGCCATTAGAGGCAGACTTGTATTCCTCTTGCCTCAACACAATGGCCTTAATCTGCCTGCTCTGTGTGTCCCTGCCTGATTGACTGATAAGACCACAGCCAGGGACACCTCATCTAATCTCAATTGCACAATAAGAACTTAAGAACTTCCTGGCAGTGATAAGACATATCACATTAATAAGATTACATCCCCAACTATCTAGTTTGTCCCCCCTTCACTTTGTTTATGTATTCAAAACACTGCCATATGGTCATCAAGTAAGGAATAGAGTGACTGGTGCTGATGTGATTAGTCAAATAATAGATTGACAAGCCGGGTTCCTGTTTCCTCATAGCAATGTAAAGTGATATCTGTGGGTTTTGAGAGTGTCGGTCAGTCAAAACACTTCATCTGAAAATGTCACAATTTTATAATATTTCAAGGACATAAAGTGAAGCAATTATTGAATAGGCTATATAATAATAATACGTTGATATCCTAAGTGAATAAGCATGTAAATAACTGCAGTGATAAGTTTGCAGCAAGGTGCACAGCGTGTGTTGCAGCTCTGCAGGATTACTTACCGATGAAGCTGATGGCTTCAGGAAAGAACTGAGACAGATTCTGACTCCAGTGATCCGAGATGGGGATCTGCTTGTACTTAAACTCCCCTGCATTCTCAAAGAGGTTGGGCAGGTTAGGAGTCACGTTGAGGATGTACTTGATGCCGTACTCTTCCAGCACATCCAGGTTGGTGGAGTCTTTGGCGCAGCCCAGGTAAAGGTGCGGCAGGATCTCCACCGGGAAGGAGGGCTGCGGGTTGGATAGTGGGCTGCCATCTGAGTCTGTGGCGCTGCTCGGGTCCCGGTCTATGTCTGACTCGATGTCTGAAGAGTCAGAGCTGATCCGGAGCCCACCGAGGCCAAGTACATGGGCGGTGGGGGAGCTGCTGCTGTTGGAGGAGCCGTCCAGATTGGTGTCGCACAGACCTGGGTGCTCTGCCTGGAATTTACTGAAGCCACCTGGAAGACAAAAAAACATAAATCCATATAAATACAGATGCAACTACATGTGCAATCGTCCTATTTTAACTTGCAATTCAGGTTCACTTAGCAGCAAAATTATCCCTGCAAACAGATCCAATTTAGTCTACTTTTATTACAGCTCAACATCTTTATGTTTTGCAATGCAATAAAGCAACCCTAAAGGATACAAATAAGCACATTTTTAAAATGTAAATATGTTAAGAAAGGCTACACTTGAACTGATCACAACTTAAGATTTCACATTAAGTATGCCTGGCAGCAGAAGCGCCCCCTCCTCTGCGCAAAAAAAAAAAAAAAAATCTGCGGGCATGAATGAACAGCAGCAGCAGCAGCAGCCGCGGGGCCCTTACAATGCGAATGAATCGTATATAGTCCACTCACCCTCCAGATAATAGGCCTTGTAGCCTTCGTCCTTCATCCTCCTCAGCAGTAAACCCAACACAGACCCTCCGTCCACATTCTCGTTCCACTCCCGGCTATACTCGTCGTACAGCACTATGGTGTCCGTCTTGCACCGGCGCACAAATCTCTCCCGGTCCTCGCCGTCGGAGAGCAGGGACCGTACGGGGAGGTTGCCTTTCTTAAGCCGGCGGAGCATGAGGCTCGGTATGGCCACATTGATTGCCGTTTCGACATGAGACGACTCGTAAAGCTCCTGGGCCCGGCAGTCCATCACCAAAAGGCCGTCCCTGCGCGTCTCCAGCTGTTCCCGGAGCCAGCCTACCGTCTTGCTGATCGCCATGACCGAGTCGAGCTGGACGACGGGCTTGAGCTTGTCAAGCATTTATAAGCAGGAGTTTAAAAAAAAGAAAGATTTGGAAAAAGCGAACTGGTATGCTGGAGACTTTCTGGCTGCAGCACCCAAAAAAAATCGCTCTTCTTTTTTCTTCTTCTTCTTCTTCTTCCAGGGCCCTCAGCAACACCGGGCGATTTTGGTGCAAAAATTTTAAAAAAAAATGCAGAAATTAAACAAATAATTTCTCACTCCAAATGTCCCTTTTCTTTAAAAAATAATGTCCCGTACTCTTTGGGATGAGACGGATGAATCAAAACGNCAAAAAAAAAATCGCTCTTCTTTTTTCTTCTTCTTCTTCCAGGGCCCTCAGCAACACTGGGCGATTTTGGTGCAAAAATAAAAAAAAAATGCAGAAATTAAACAAATAATTTCTCACTCCAAATGTCCCTTTTCTTTAAAAAAAAATGTCCCGTACTCTTTGGGATGAGACGGATGAATCAAAACGCGAGTCTCCTTCACAGATTTCCCGACTGCAGATTGCCTACACTGGCGCTCATTCATGCATCTGTCCGGAGAGAGCCCGTGTTATTTATCAATGAGTCACACCGGCCCTCTGCTTCTGCTCTTATATAACTCCACGGCTCCGAAGCTCAAAAAAAAAGCTCATTCACCTCACCTCTTGTTTCCCTTCTTTGTTGAGATCCAGAATAAAAAATAATAATAATACAAAAAAAAAAGCAAGGCAGATAGTTGTGGTGGTGCACCGATCTGTAGATGTGAACCACGCGGGGTTATATCTCCGTCAGCTACTGCTTCTTCCCCCCACTGTCTGCGGTATGAATCGACTCTCTGCAGGCTCTCTGGCTTGATGCTCTCTCTGCGGAGCCAGGCTGCTGAATGGCTACAAACAGGAGGCGTTTCATTGGATACATTATACGGTTGACCAATCAGAGAAGCCCCAGCGGTGGTCGCCTTGGAAACGGGGGCCGGATGTAGAGGCCTGTGTTGATGAATTGTTAATGAGTTTGTCATTCACAAAAACGGAGAGGAATTTCCGCTCCGGATCAAGTGAGTGCAAACAAATAGAAGAACTGCAGGGAGAAGGAAAGGAGGGAGGGAGAGAGGGAGGGAGGCTGAGAAAGAGTGAAAAGAGTTTCAAATAAGTGTGCTAGATATGATGATGATAATAATAATAATAGTGACCTATAAAAAAAAAAACATTATTAACTTTTAAAGTAAGTTAACCTTTTAATCAAGCAGGAATTTAAAGTAAGATGTAAAAATTCTTCTTCTTTTTTTTTTTTAAATCTTACTTGTTATCTCATTTGCACCTATAAGTCAACTTTTCCTCTAAATAATTTTAAAAATATTTTGTATATTTTAGATTTTTATGAGTCGTAACCTATCTCCTGGTAGGCCCATATGTTGGTGTTTAAGGGTTAAAGATATGTTGGTAACACTGTGACACGTAACAGTGCAATAAAGATAAAGTTAATCTGTTACATTAGATTCAAGATGAAACATAAAAACAGTTTAGTTTCCATGTGTTAGCAGCACTCTCATATGCTTTTTGTTTTCTTTTTCACTTCCTATTTTTCTGTATTTTGTTTTATTACTATAATTGCTTTTAAAATATGTTTAATGTTTCCAACTGTACTTTCTTCTTTTTTATTATAATTTGATGTTTTATGCTTCCACTACTTACTGTTTGTCTTACTCTCAGATGATTTATGTCCTATTATGTATGAAATGCCCCATATAAATAAAACTGCCTTGCCTTAGTAGTGTGTAACATAAAAAAATACACTGCTTTTATATTAATCACACAATATTCATCAAAAACTGATTAAGAATTTAAGTCTTTTTTTTTAAAGCTCTCTACCCACTTTTATTTTTTTCCTCCACCTGCAGACATCCTGTTGCTGATCTCTCCTCTGGTCTCCTTCCACAGGGGGTCAAAGGTCAGCCAAACAACAGCTGTTGCAGGATCAGTGCCTTGCTCAAAGACACTATAGCCTGAACAGGAAACTGCTTCTTTAAATAAGATATGTTCCCTCAAAAAAAAAAAAAAAAGACTCTTACCTCCATTATTGATGAGTGTGTAAACCGTCTTTTATCTCTAAGTTTCATTAATAGTCCAAGATCAAACAACTCACCTCAATAAAGTTTTATCAAAGGGACATACTATCTTATCTTAGCTTAACTATCTTACCTAGCATGTTATTACACATATATAAACGCAAAATCATACTCATTTTTAAAAAATTAAACCTATAACCAGTGACCACAATATGATAAATAAGACAACAACAACAACAATAACAACCATCATGTTTATTTGAGTGCAGACTTTCAGTGGTTTTGTTTGTGCTATGTGCTGCTTCTTAATCGAAAGCAGCTGAAATAAATACGATGAAATAACACCGCTCTGTAAGCACTGAACAAACAGCGAGCAACACCGGAGCTATTTTTGTGTGTGGCCTTCAGTAGACTGAAGAGGCTCGTTTATGTAGGTGGTGGTCTATCAGCATGTCACTTTGTCTTTTTTTTTTCTCTTCAGCTCTTTTCACACGCTGAGTCACTAGATAAACCCAGACTTATTTATTTTGATATTTCTGTAATAACTGAATGTGTTAATATATATATTCCACATTTTCAGATCTTTGCAACATGAAAACATGCAAATCTTCATCGCTTAATTTGCATCAAACAACCGGATCTCCGGTATCTACACGTCCTTCACGCCTTTTTAACGCGGACAGACATGAAACTTAGGTCCATGCAGAGTCATCATGAGACGCTGATTGCTTCCCATCGACCTGTTAATGACACCCGCAATCCAAACTCAATGAATTTGCGCAGTAAGAGAGTGTTTCCACCGGTTGTGGTTTTTAACACCATCTGCGCCTCGCAAGCCTACTGCAAAAAGGAACACAAAGACTTTTAATTGATGAGNAGCAATCCAAACTCAATGAATTTGCGCAGTAAACAAAAAGGGAGTGTTTCCACCGGTCGTGGTTTTTAACACCATCTGCGCCTCGCAAGCCTACTGCAAAAAGGAACACAAAGACTTTTAATTGATGAGTGTTGATTTAATATCGCTGCTCCAGAGGTCTAATGAGCTCCAGTCTGGATACCAGCACATTTCATTCATGTTATTATAGAGGGCATGAAACCAATGCGATCCCACTGTAGGAGTTGGGACTATGCCTTGTAATAAACATGTTTATACATATCTTTTAACCCTTGAACAGGCAGCATGCAACAGGAAATACACATACGTTTCAGTATCAGTTGTCAGATTGTACAACACCACAGCTACGTGTGCCTTCCCCACACACTTTTTTTT
>JANJYP010077670.1:0-10785 GCA_024605115.1 Rastrelliger brachysoma
CAGGTGATGAAAGAGAAGAAAATCCCTCCGTGGACTGAGATCGTTCTCGTTCCTAAAACGGGTAAAGCCAGCTTGTACCCTGGCCTGTTCCTCTTCACCACCCCCTGTCGCATGGTGCGGCCGGTACAGAATTTAGCTCACGGAAAACAGGAGTTGATCGGCACTTTTGAACAGGTATGTGATACAGTTTTTTTTTAAAATTTATTTATTTTTGCATACTAGTCACCAAACCCTTTTTACTCAATTGTCTTTTTTTTGCATGTCGNCACAGTTTTTTTTAAAAATTTATTTATTTTTGCATACTAGACACCAAACCCTTTTTACTCAATTGTCTTTTTTTTGCATGTCGCTGCAGCTTTACATCAACGTGGGCATCTTGGAAGGTGAGATCGAGCCAGGTGTGACCACACATCAGGAGCTTTTCCCTCACAGTATGCTGAGCGTGGTGGCCAACTTCATCCCTTATTCGGATCACAACCAGAGTCCTAGGAACATGTACCAGTGTCAGATGGGTAAGTGTAAAAGCATCATAAAGAGCTTCATAGACACACACACACACACACACACGATGAGACATACTAAAGTAAACTTGTACTGTTTGTAGGTAAACAGACTATGGGTTTCCCCCTGCACTCGTTCATGGATCGCTCCGATAACAAACTGTACCGGCTCCAAACGCCACAGAGCCCACTGGTCAGACCCTACATGTATGACCACTACAACCTGGACAACTACCCCAGTGGCACTAACGCCATTGTGGCTGTTATATCCTACACAGGCTACGATATGGAAGATGCAATGGTGAGTAAAAATGGAAATAGTTTTTTTTTTCTTCTTCTTCTTCTTCTTTAAAACTCATGTCCCGACATGCTTTTCATCCTTTTTCAGATCGTGAATAAGTCGTCATGGGAGAGAGGTTTTGCTCACGGGTCTATCTATAAGACGGAGCTGGTGGACTTGGCAAATAAAGTGAAAGGAGACGACAGCGTGGTGTTCGGGGCTATGCCGGACGACCCTAAAGTGAACAACAGACTGGACGCCGACGGGCTGCCTCACATCGGATCGTCGCTTAAATACGGAGATCCCTTCTACAGCTACATCAACCTCAACACAGGACAGAGCTTCATCACCTACTACAAGTGAGTGGCAGCATTGTAAAGCTATGTTTTTTGTTTTTTTTAATTCGGAGTGGGATTTACAAATAATTCGGTCGCTACTACTAACAGCTGGAAGTGTTGAAATTGAATTAAACTCAAAACCTTCCTGCTTAGCTTTATTTTCCTCTTATCTTCCTCCAGGAACCAAGAAGCCTGCGTTGTCGACAACGTAAAAATCTGCAGTAACGACACCGGCTCGGGCCGTTTCAAACGCGTCTGCATCACCGTACGAATCCCTCGAAACCCCACCATCGGAGACAAGTTCGCCAGTCGCCACGGTCAGAAGGGCATCCTGAGCCGGCTGTGGCCCACCGAGGACATGCCCTTCACGGAGAGTGGCATGACGCCAGACATCCTGTTCAACCCCCACGGCTTCCCCTCCCGTATGACCATCGGGATGCTGATCGAGAGCATGGCGGGAAAGTCGGGCGCCCTCCACGGTTTGAGCCACGACGCCACGCCCTTCACCTTCTCCGAGGAGAACGTGGCGTTAGAGTATTTCGGTAAAATGCTCCAGGCAGCCGGTTATAACTACTACGGCACGGAACGACTGTACAGCGGACTGAGCGGGTTGGAGCTAGAGGCGGACATCTTCATAGGCGTCGTTTACTACCAGAGGCTACGTCACATGGTCTCTGATAAATTCCAGGTGAGAACCACAGGAGCTAGGGACAAGGTGACCAACCAGCCGGTGGGAGGGAGGAACATCCAGGGCGGTATCCGTTTCGGCGAGATGGAACGAGACGCCCTGCTCGCTCACGGTTCTTCATTCCTTCTTCACGACCGCCTCTTCAACTGCTCCGACCGCTCCGTGACTCAGGTGTGCGTCGACTGCGGCAGCCTGCTCTCTCCTCTTTTAGAGAAGCCCCCGCCTTTCTGGTCGGCCACTCGCCACCGCAAGACTGTGTGCACCCTGTGCGGCAAAAGTGACTCCATCGACTCTGTGTCTGTGCCTTACGTGTTCCGCTACTTTGTGGCCGAGCTCGCTGCCATGAACATCAAGGTCAAGCTAAACGTGAAATGATTTTTGCAGGACAATGAGAACAGAAACGTGAACTTAAAAGGTCTCAATATGATGGTATAAATGTTGACATGTTTAATTTTGTGTAAAAATAACCCAAAGACCCTTGTACAGTCATTTTGAGTGTTGAATAAAAATGCTGTATCACTGTAGAGATTGCGAGTACACTATATTTATACTCCTGTACAAATAGACATCCTGCTTTGAATAAAAGTATAACAGGTTTAACATATTTAATGCATCTGTGGCTGACTTTTTTTTTTTTTTTTTACTCAGTGAAATTTAAATAAAATCTGAAACTGGAGGTAAATGGTGTTATTGGTAAAGCTATAATGCACAAAGCAACACAAACCACACATTGCCTTTTTTTTTTTTTTTTTTTTTTTGTATGAAGGTCACAAGATCTTTCACAGTCTATGGTCATTTATGAGCATGTCATATGTTTTATTGAAGCCAGAAGAGTAATAATAGGTGTCAGATAAATGTAGTGTAGAAAAGAATATTTGTGGAGGTAGAAGAATATAAAATCAAAAAAATGGCACAAAGTGTAAGTCATAAAATAGTATTTGAGTATAAGACTTGATTAAATATACTGTCCACCAGGGTGTAAATACATAGTTGATACTATGTCCACACCATTTGTTCCCATGTAGTTGAAAAGTGACAATGAGAAAATCAACAATTTCAAAGTACCCTTGTTGTAAGAAGTTTGTTAAGATTAGTTAACAATGCTGACATTCATCTTTAAACATATCTGTAATTAGATATTCCCACATGAGTTGACAGTACTCCGCATTCACCAGCTGTCCTTATTTCAGCTGTGCCAGAACATGTGGCAGCTCCAACACAGTGGGGATAGTATAGTCTGGTTTGGCTGTACCGTCTGGCACAGCACCTCCTGCACTGCTGATCCAAACTGTCGCCCGTACTTCAGCGTTAAACCCTCCCTGGATATCAGTGTCCAGAGAGTCTCCGACCATAATGCAATCCTTGGCCTCCACCCCCAGCATGTTGAAACACAGTTTGAAGATAGAGACGAAAGGTTTCTGCTCAGCGTGCTCTCCCCCTACTACGATTTCATCGAAAAACTCCTCGCACCTCACCGCCTCTACCTTCTCCCTCTGGGTTTGAGTTACTCCGTTGGTGAGCAGCAGCAGCTTGTACGTACTGCGGAGTTGCTTCAGGAGAGCGCGTATTTCTGGGGACAGATTGAGAACCTCCAGGCGAGTGTTTTTCCACATGTAGTAGCACTGAGATGCCAGAGAAGGTGAGGAACGGCTGCCAACGGTTTCCTTGAGGCTCTCCTCCCAGTGACCCACACGGACCTCGTCGATAGGTTTGCCTGCGGCCGGGTCAAAGGTCTCCTGTTGGAGCTTCTGCTTGAACTTGTTACATATGCTGACGATGGTGTCATCATCGAGAGCCAGCGTGGTCTTCAAAAGTTCACTAGTCTGGAAGAGTCACATCATGAAATTAAAACAAGTAGAACAAATCAGACTCAGTGGATGTAGAGATTTAGGGGCAAAGTATAGAAGTACAGTCAGGGTTGGAACAAGTATTTAGACCAGGATGTCCAATCTGGCATACTGGATGTCTTTACAAAGTATGAAAATTGCAGAAAACTACATTTTTTCAATAAAACACAAACACACAGTCAAGGCTTTTGATCTTCCCATGGATGTCTAAATTGAGATAAATGACTTGCAATGTGATTCACATTTGAAGGACTAATTTGCCTAAGTGGGTTTGGTCACATTTTATCATTAACTCTTAGCAGGGTACCGCCAAATTAAAAGCACCGGAGGGAAAATGTTGTGTATGTTTGGAATAACTTATCTATTGTAAATGGAACCAGACAGATATATCAGATGATATTATCGGCTGATATTGAGCCATGATACTGATGTGGTTGTACATTTACTTCACAAGCTAATTACAAGCTTAAGAGTTTGGTAAAATCTCAACATTCGCTACCTATTTAGCAAATGGACGAATAAGTTAATTTTGCAATTTTTTTCTGTTGTGTTGCCATGGCTACAGTGGTATTTTAATTCCTTACTGATGTAAAAGCAGCAATAAAAAAGCAGTAGGCTAGTACAAGCAATAAAAAACAGTAATAAAGCTCTATGACATGTACAAAAGCTATGTCAACAAAAGTGTACCTAAAATCAGAAGTAGAAATATTCTTATGCGGCCTCTTTAATTAGATATTATATCATATTATAATTTTAAACAGACACATACATACATAAAAAAGCTTTTTAATGTTGTAGCTGGTTAAATATTGAGCTAATTTAAATTATTTTATATACTTTTTTTTGCTGTTACTTATATATACTATGTAGCGAAATCAAATTCTCTACGTGAGCTGAAAAGCCGGATGTACAATTTCCCTCTTAGTGTCTTTGAACGCACCGCAGCCAATCCGCATACCCGTTCATACATTTCACGTTTTAACTTCTAATAGGGACATGACCGTATCCTGAATTACACACACAATATAATATTATGAGTCAGTGTGCCTCTGACAACATACTACTATTTAATATGAGCATTTACATCAGACTGACAATACAATTGTCTATAGAAGTTAACTCCAAACACTGCATTTCTAGCACAGTCTTTCACCTCACCTTCTGTAACGCCTGTCCGTTTGCTCGACTTGTTTCAATGAGCGTGTTGTCCAAGTCGAACAATATCGCTTTTACACTGTTACCGTCCATTACTCTACTGGAGCACATACACTGTCACTTGACAAATATAGTTCAATTAATTGCGGAAGTACAGTAGGATGTAGCCTCACGGCGGGAGTTGTAGTTTTGATAAAATGTTCGGCATTTGCAAGTTTCATCCTCGAGAGGGCGCCAGTGAATCAAAATACAATTTACCCACCAGTATGTAAAAAAAAAAAAAAAAAAAAAAGAAAGAAACAGCTCAATTGACAGATGTATGGGAAAGAACCACTAATACATTTTGTCAATAATGTATTATATTTTTGATATAAAATGTCAGAAGCTATATTAATATTTGCAAAACTTACTACAGTTTAGCTGTTGTGGTTGATTGGGCCTATATTTAAATGAATAATAAGAAATGTGTGAGAAAACAAATAAGATATAAAATGTAAAATATTCAGGACTACAAATGCCTGGCACACTTAAATAAAGTTACATGTTAAAGGGATCATTTTCATATGGGAAATGACCAATACTGGAGCAGTCTGCCACAGTTGTCTCCTTTATTACACTGTGTTTCAAACGTCATGCATCATTTTCCAGTATGGACACACTTTCCAGTCATCAGTGACTGAGCTGTGGCAGGGACCAGCTTCTATTACCAACCAATATTATTTTTAGAAAGGATGACGAATGTCAAACATGAAGGAGAAACCATCAGTGCCATCACTTGTCGTGCCTGATGTGACTCTTGACCACGCGTATTGCCAATTTAAACACATATTCCATGACATACTCTCTTTCCAAATCAAAACATACCTCGATTCTTATGCAACCCGTCCTTAAACTTGCTCTCTCATCTGGCTACGTGCCAGAGGTTCACACGCAACAGTGTGCAGGCCTGTTGCACTACCAAAGCCAATCAGAAATCACAACAAGCCTTTCTCACATTACCTGGGAGTGCATGTTTCTTTAACAGAAACCTGACCTGATTATTTCAATTACTTTGGGCAAAAAAATGCCAAAGATAAACTATAAATCAGAAATGGTGTGAGAGGCTTACCCTACTATTATCTATCAGAACAAACAACACCTGACGTTTGCATGCGAAGGAGGAATATACATGTTTAAATGACAGACGTGCAGGAAATGAACTTCAAAACCTTTCTTTTTTTTCAGTGACACTTGACCTTAAAAAGGGAAGAGAAACATAAACAGTGAATGCATGAAGAGTGCATTTACAAGTGTAATGATGGAATTTCCCCTCTGATGTGCGAGAAGAAGAAAAAAAAAAGAAGGAAAGAAGTAAACTGACTTTCCTAGAAGTCTACGTGTGTGTGTGACTCTTTCAAGAGCGTGCAGGCATTTGAAGGAACGGTGAGTCCCGGTGTCTTTGTCTGCACGACACCATTCCTCTTTTATCTGTGTGGGTGGCCATGCCATGGGTGCACAGTCACACGTTGTCTCTCAGCTGGGCACGAATCCCTCGCAAATGCCAGTTATTAAAGATGTCATTCCACCAACACCTCTCGGCTACTGCATAGTGGCAAGATAACACTGGAGCATATTTCATCTGCGTTATTTTCACATTAGCTTAAAGACTTTACTATCTCTTATTATATTTGCTTTGACCCTCCTTTTATTCTTTGTATTAGGGGCTGTCATCTGATCCCCTTGTGTTTCTGATCTTTGGGTACCTCCTTTGGGTGTGTGTGTGTGTGTGTGTGTGTGACAATTGTAAACCACAGAAACAGGTGAGTCTTCATCAGATGAATGAGCATATTACCTGGGATACAGAGGATAGGGTGGCAGCTGGACTTTAATTACTTTGACAAGTAATTTGAGGAGAACAGAGCCCTCATGTTCTTAAGTCTACCTACCAGCAGGCATGTATAATAGAAAGTGTGCAGGTTACTTGCATATCAAGATAGGAGGATTACCACACAGAGATTTGGCTCATCTTTGCGATACGGCTTTAAAATATTGAACATTCTTCGGATCTGAAAGATTCAGATCAAATATGCCAATAGAATGTAGACTAGAGCGTTACCCTGTCAGCCTTTCTTTGTCAAGATGCTCCCATGAAACCATGCCTCTGATATAGAGACAAACCCCAGCCACACACACACATACACAAACACACACAAACACAAAAGCACACATAGATGTGAGATTTTATCGAGAGCGGGGGAATGTATGAACTACAGTCTAAATAGAGAAACACTGGTGTGCTTAATGGCACTTGTCATGGTAACTGGGGGAGTCTGGCAACCTGCACGTACACACAAACAAAAACAACATGATCTGGGGCAGGATGGTGCCTCTTCAGGCGGTTATGCAATGCTCTCCATGATGAAGAAGCGATATGATTTTCTGCAAAGCTTATGTAAATTGTGTGTTAGGGGCCTCACATCACCATACAGTACACATCACTATCGATGTCAAATCATGTGTATTTTGTGTCTGGTTGCATCAATTCAGAAACACAAAAACACGATGTAAATAAAATGATTTTTATTTACAAAGTGGGATTTAGGGGTGAATATTGTGCATCATTTGAAATGAGGGTGCATTGACTGTTCCTGCTTTATGAGAACACAGGACCTCCCATAGTTATCTGGCACTTTGCCGTGGTTTCCAGTAGCCCCCGTCTCTGTGCCGATACACCTGAGTTCTCTTGACCGGCCACTGAACCAGTGCAGCAGTAGGGAGGAAGATAAACTATGTGTGGTCACTGGAGTAATAGTCCCAAGAGCTCTGGAACATCCCCCGAAGTAATGAGGGGCCTCAGCAGAGGAGCTTAGAAGTTAGTATCCAGACTGAAGTGTGCGTGTGTACTCACTGTTAATACATTCACATCTCAAGATGAAAAGCAAGGCCTAACAAGGTAAACCATTACATTCTTGGATTAAGATTTTTTTTTTGTAAAGGTTAAGATAAAGTCTTTACATCATCCTTTAAATGTCAAAAACAAGTGCGTGTTGTATAAATGCACAGCAGACAGACAGAAGAAGGGCATGTGAATTGGGTACTTATGTGATTTAGAACTGCTCTTCCATAAAGTTGGTAGATTCACACAGGAGACATAATTAAAAAAAAAAAAAAGAAAGGTCAGCGTGTCCTGGTGTGGTGAGTGGCGTGTGACTACATACTATCCCCTTTGTCCACTTCCAGTCAAAACCCTTTTAGTGCCCCTTTGCTCTCTCACCATCTGTTTACTGTCTTACTTTAAATGTCATTCAAAAAAAAAAAAAAAAAAGAAGCTAAAATAGAAAAAAAAAATGTTTATTCAGAATTAAAGCAGGCAAGGCTGTCATTTGCTGACTATTTGTCGCCTTTATGGGCTAACCTCAAAAAATGCTGGATCCTACAATTTCCATAATGTACTTCAATAACATCTTTTAATCCTCAACTCGTCAGTCCGTGATACAAACCCTCTATTAAAAATTATAAGTTATAAGCTCAAACTCAATGGCATGATGATGATAGTTTATTTTGGCTTTATAAAAAAAAAAATGAAAAAAGCATAGCTAAACACTATAAAAACGGATTATAATTAACAACCATAACATTTCAAAGAAAAATGCACTCTCCTTGTATTATTTATTAGTCCACAAATGAAACAATAGGTTAATAGAAAACTCCCTACTTATAAATCAATTGCATATTTCTCAACAATCTTAACCCTCCTGCTTCGCTTAAAAGAAAGCTGATATAGTATGATTCAGATTTATAGTTTGTGTTTTGAGTGGGAGATAAATCACGCAAAGGTGTCAGGGCGTTAAAGCGCATTGTAATTGTGACTTTAAGTAATCTTTCACTCTAATTTCTGTCAGCAACCAACAAGTAGCAACAGTCTGAGCTCAGTTATCTGGCACATGGTCTGCTGGCAAGTCACTGATGGTAATTATAATGACACATTTTTATGAGAGGTATATAAACATCCCAAAGTAAATTACCATGTCAGTACGGTATTAATGGCAATACTGTTGCATCTCCAACTAAAGAATGTCTTGTATATATTTTTTATATATATTGGTGACGCATGTTTATAATAGAATTTGAAAAAGAAACAACACATACCCCGACATGTCAGAGATTGTTTGAAGATGACTTTATTTTTTAACCTGACTCATCATGAGGTATTGGTATATAGCTCATAGTAATGGTACAGGACGATATATTGTATGCGCGTGCGATGGAGGACTCTATGAGGAATTGTACATTACGTCACCGTATCCCTAAGGTGCATTTTTCAGGCTGACTGGACGAGTACGAGATGGGACAGGCTGAGACAAGGGGAATGGATGAGGTGTATCTGAGGCTTTGATGCTTCTCTCTGACACATGTAAGGCGAACCACAACACTGACACGACTTGTTTTTACCCAGTCTGTATTTTATGCCAGATTTTTTTTTTTTTTTGGACATCTAAGATATAATGATATCAAATAGTAAAAAAAAAAAAAGGTAACAGAGCAATTGCTTTCATAGTTTTGACCAGTACAAATGATGTGTGCTACTATAGAAATACTGTAAGATCCAGGTCATTGTAGCATGCGGGGAAATTTGTCAAAGAACTTGAAAACTAGAAACAATCAACTTTGTGGCATTAAACTGAATTGTTTTCAGTTTCTCCGTAACTACTACTTCCCTGTGTGATTTTGAAACTCTGACATCATGGGTTTGTACCCAATGTTTGTCTTGGGAAAAACCCTGAAGGGACATTCAGAAAGTTGAGATGCTTCAATCACCTGACAAGGGCTCAGCCTCATCAAATGACAGATGATTACTCCTGCAGTACAAAGTTGTAAGCTCGCAGCATATCGCTCCTTTGAAGTTATGTTGTCTGAATATAAAATCATACAAAATGTCTCCAATTATAAAATTGCTGTGGTTCCCAACCTGAGGAGTGAGGACCCTCAAATGGGTTGCAAAGCCAGTTTGGATTCATTTTGTAATAATAAATAGTGGAGAGTAACTAAGTACATTTACTCAAGTACAGTAATTGAGTGTAATTTTGAGGTGTTTGTACTACTTCATACTCCACTCTATTACATTTCAGTGGAACATATTGTACTTTCTACTCCACTACATTCATTTGACAGCTTTAGTTACTTTTCAAATGAAGATTTATATAACAAGCTTTTAAAACACGCATTGTTAAAGATTCAGATTTGTGTGTAGTTGGGGTTATATTTCATTTGTTATCTATATGAATAGCTTCAACAAATAATGACTTTTCTCTCTAAACTCTTCACATGGTTTCATTTCAATAAATATTTAAAATGATCCAATACTGGAAAAATACAATAAGTGAAAACTGAAAACAGATTTGTGTATTTTTTTTCTTCTTTTCTTTCCGATTAATCATCTCACCACCCCTACAGTAGGTTGGGAATGACTGGGTTAAACTAGAAAACTACTAGAAACTCCATGCAGGACTTTTACTTGTATGGGATTTTTTTTTTTTTTTTTTTTTTACATGTATTAGTGCTTAAGTTCAGGATCTGACTACATCTTCCACCTCTGGTATTGAATGCTTCCAGAAAGAACTTACATTTGGTATTGATAATAAATACAGGATTTTTCTTACTTTATTTCATTATGATGAGTTTTTTTTTTTCCAAATAACTGCTCCATTTAAATCCAAGTAAATATTACTCCCTGATTGGATCATGATGTGCGACACAGAAAACGCCGGGAGTGAAGAGAACAGATGGTGTGTAACTGCTCGAATCTGACGGCACCCGGCACTGACACTTTCCATTTGAAGTTTTTTTTTTTTCTCCCCCCCCCCCCTTCATTTGGGAGGAGTGTTGATGACATGACATGCCCAGCGTCAACTGTAGAACGTTTTGAAAAGAAGCTTCCAGATGGAGGGTCTGGCATTGACGTGGAGGAGACATGACTCCATATGGATTGTGTGTGTCA
>JANJYP010077674.1:0-18002 GCA_024605115.1 Rastrelliger brachysoma
GTGTGTAGTGTACTACTGAAAGATCAGTATTGGAGATTTTTGCGGTTCATTAGTGCGTAATGAACTTGAAAGGATTCAAGGATTTTCATTTGTCATTCAGTTATGTAAGTAGCCTGCATGAAAGAACGAAATATTGTACTCAGGTCCCAGTGAATGAAAAAAAAAATCAATGAATATATACACATTAATATAAAATAAAATTGAAAATGGAAATTTTACATATTCATTTACATATCTAGTGAGCGTTGTGCGATCAGCAGCAAGGTAGTGTAATGCAGCTCAGTGTGTGTGTGGTGCGAGTTCATCAGTCTCACAGCATCTGCGAAGGAGCTGTTCTTTAGCCTTGTGGTTTTTGCTCGGATGCTGCGCCTGAGGAAAGGGGAGCAAACAGGTCATGCACAGGGTGGGTGGAGTCTCTCATGATACAGGAGGCCCTGTCCCTGCATCTGTCCATATAGATGTTTGCAATGGTGGGCAGACTACAGCCGATGCCGACTTAACCACCCTTGTTAGTAGTATCAGCTGTGAGTGGGATTCATTCTTATGGATCGGGGTGTTACATGCCTTGGTGTGTGCTGCTGGTTGTCTTTTGTCTCCTCTTTAACACCATGTACCTCCACTTCTCTCCTCCTCATCCTCGTTCAACTGATTAGCTGATTAACAGCTGTGGTATATGAGCTCTTGCTGGGGGCTTTGCTGCTGCCTGTGGGCCATTCAGCCGCTAGTGGGTCGTTGTGTGTGTGTGCGTTTGTGGATGGTTTTGGACCGGAATTATTTTGTTCAGAGTCATTTCCCTTTTTGTTTGATTTCCTTAAATAAATTCCTGCAATTACAGGCGATCCTTGGTTTGCTTCTTTGCCTTTGCTTTTTGTTTTCTAATTGTTATCTCCCTTTGTATTCCCCTAGGTCATTACTTCCCTTTTTGGGGTCATAACAACTATATAAAAAGAGACTGGTAGCAATGCTGATCTGTTGTATGACCGTGTAATAACTGTAGACAACATATCCTATCTCTTTTATCTACTTTACTCACTAAAATTAAAATTAAGTAATTATTTCCATTCACTATTCTAAGTTAAACTTCTCCATAGCAGAGATGCAACAACTGGGGTTGGTGATTGCAAGCACATTTGGTTATACCGTTGGAGCAGTCAGCCTTTGAAGTACCCACCTGCTTTCCATTAATTTAATTTTCATTCAAGGAGAGTCATCAAGCACCTGCACTCTGTTCTTGGCTCAATATCAGATACCAGAAGACAGAAACGATAAAAATGTTTTCAATCATTGGATAATTTAAACATTTTTTTCATCTCAGCACAATATCAAAATGAACTTTGTGATCTTCAATTAAAAAGACTCAGAGAGGGCTGTTTCATCTTGGTCACTAACAAACATTTTCATTGAAAACACTTTACATCAAGGCTTGCACTGCAGTCAGGGCACACTTGTAATATCATAAAATGTGATTTTGTGATAACAGGACTTTGTTATGAGATCTTAATGCAACAAGTTCAACTTTACAAGATTTAATAACCACCTGGTTCATATTATGGATTACAGCAAAATGTATAACTTTGCATGTGCCAGGTTGAAATCCCCCAGTGTTTTTTCATGGTATTCTAAAGTTTGAATTGAATTAGGCCTCTGACCACCCTGACCCCTCCCTATGAAGAATTAAGCACCATTGTTTTATTTTTTATGTGATTGTTTTGGACATAACGGTATTGCTTGCATTATTTTGCTTCTTCTGGAAAGCAAATTGATTATCAAGGAGGCACAACAACACAAGAAGATGTGACACATAAAGAATGTGTGCGTTAGTTTTTCAGCAGATATACGCAATGGCCAAAAATGAATGGGAAGGGACTTTAAGGGAACTTATTATAGTCTTTCTTATTTTCAGTGATTACAGTGTTGGATAGTTATGTTAAACATAGAGAAAGTGTCAAATAATTAGGTAAAAATGTGTAGAAAAAAGCATGTGAACAAAAAGCACTACCTTCCAATATTTTCTTTCTACTTTCAGCCTAAACCCACCTCAGTTCATGATGGATTTCTTGTTCATCTGCTCCAATCACACTGGGTGAGTTCACTGCTCCACTCTGCTCATGTTATAGCATTTTCTCATTGTTTTTGGGGCAGTCACATCAAGCTGTGACTCGTGTCAAGCTGGCATACTGAGCGTTTTTCCATTTGGCAGCACAGTAAAATAAAATAAGTAGTTTACCAATCAGAGGTGTACTGGTTTTCTGCAGCTCACATCATCAAGACTGCTGCAGAAATAGTTTCATTCATCCATTTTTTGTGCCACTAATGAAACTCCACTAATTTAGTGAGGAGCAGGTTTGATAGTCTGTAAATTCTTCACAATTTCCCTGATACTGAGTAGCTTCAAGAGTTTTTAAGCTTTAATTTAAAACTGTCAAACAGTATATGTTAGAATTGTATCTCTCTATAAGCTAAATAGGACGTTCTTATTATAAAACATGCAAAGCTACTCAAATAGAGTCCCATAATATAAATATAGAGCTGAAAATGAACATAATAGGTCAATTTAAAATATCTGCCAATAATATAAGCTTTAGCCATCTGAGATATATTTGACTGGTAGGGTTTTTTTTTGTAAAAAGTACAGTTCAGCTGCAGTAGAAGAATTCTGACCAAAAGAGGCAATTTGGCACTAAAACACTAGTAAATTTGAAAGTTATATTTGATTTGACAGGTTTAGACAGCTCAAACCTTAATATTAGCTTCAAATACACTTTTAAATCCATTTTTNGCTAGTAAATTTGAAAGTTATATTTGATTTGACAGGTTTAGACAGCTCGAACCTTAATATTAGCTTCAAATACACTTTTAAATCCATTTTTGCATGAAAGGAAAGCTGAGGATTTTACTTCCTATCACTTATATTAAATCACTATGAAGTAATCACTTAAAGGCCTGTATAAACTAGAGGAATGATAACAGCAAAAACAACATGTGTCAGTGTTCATTTGTGCATGTGACTATTGTTATAGGACAAACTGTGTACACTTTAAGGGGCCAAACTCACAAAAGTTTCAAGAGACACTATACAAAGGGGGTGAGATTATGAAATCATTCAGTCCCTGGATGCCATTGACCTAATGCAGTGTAAATAAGGGGTGCAAGGAGGGAGGACGCAGAGAGTTTATTGCCTAATGCATTGCTTTGACAATGGCTGCCCTCCCATAGTGTTGTGATGTTAGGGGGTTAATGATGTGACTGATGTTAAACCCTGCTTGAGGTGTAACCAAAGGAAGAAATAGCTGTAGGGGATAACTGTGATTTTTTGCTGACAATGATTATGTTACAGAGTTGAAAAAAATAAATGTAGTGGAGCAGTGGAGCAGCAGTACCATGACAAAAACATTAACTATATATACTCAGGAACTCAGGAGGATATTAATCTGTTCATTTGATCTGCATGTCTAGGTCTGAATTCACGACATGTAACCAGGCCAACAATTAGAAATTATGAACAGGGCGATAAATGTTTCCAAATTGAGCGCCTTAACCACATCCATTCCACCAACACCACCGGCACTCACACACTTTTAGTTTGAATAATAAGGTCTTGGCCATTAGCTAGTGACACAGAGAGAGTCTGTAAGCACTTCCAAAAACCAGTGTGATATACGCATCCAGGCCAATGGATTTGCGTGGGGATATTCATGGGGTCTTGCGCAGTTTCTGATAAGGGGTGATATAATAAGAGCAATCTGATTATTTTCTTGCTGGCTGTAGGCCTAACAATTTCCTAATTGCAAGCATTAGTAATAGCAGCAGGTTGTAATACCCTTATAAGGACAGTGCAGCAGTGCTTTTTTTTTGTTTTAAATCTAGTTCAGTGAACACGCTGATATTATTATGTAAAGGTAGATTCAGTCGTTCTAGAGAAATATTGTTGATGTTTGAACTAAACATCCAAACATGTCTATGGGCATGCACTGAAAAGTCAGTGACCAAAAGAGAAATATGAATCCTGGGTAATGCATCAGTTATTGAATTACTTTGGTTCCTCTCACATTTCACTAGCATAAAAAATGTCCATCTCTATACTCTTTGCAGAAATTTACTTAGCCAAAATGTTTAGTTTGCATGTCAGCTCCCCAGAAAGAAATCAACAGCGTCTGCATTTATTGATTCATTGACATAGTAAACACGTTCAAAACACAACTACAGTCGGATAGCTTTGTGAAGCTTACTCAGAGCCACTGTGCTTACATATCCAGTTATGGAGCCAGTGCTGTATATGAACACTGGAGTTTTAGCAGACTGTGAGGAGGTATTCACTGAATTCGACAAAAAGTGTATTTTATTAAAATCACTGACTTTATCTTTAAGTGTTAAACTAGCCAACGTTTTATCCCCTGATTTTTGATAAAGGCGTTTTGACTTCACTAGTCAGGCTGCAGTTCACTTTACATTAGCTGCACTGCACACAGGTTTTGAACACTGGTTTGGCATGGTGTTTCGACTGAGCTGGTATCAGATGACAAATTGAAATGAGTTTTAATGGGAGCAATCAATTTATTCATCCTGTAAATACATATAAATTGTATTATCATGTAAATAGTTGCAGTTCATCTCATTTAAAGGTCAACCATAGATTTCTGCATGGGCCACCCCTGGGCCTTTGGCCTGAGTCATCTGTACCCTTTGACACCACCACCACCCCCCCATATAACCCATATAACCCTCATCTCAGATGCAAACTTCAGAGGTAAGGGCTAATTTGAGCTCCAATCCCCTCTGACAGTGGCCTTTTGCACACACAGCTCAACCTCAAGGGAAGGACACAGAGGCAACACACAATCTAAATCAGAGATTATAATGCAAACAGCCCTGTGGGGCTCACTAATGACTAAGGTGAGCCTGAGATGCAGCTCCAACTCTGCTTTAGAATATCAATTAGGTCTCTCAGGGACATGGAGATGGAAGGAAGTGACTGGCATAGTAAGCACCTACCACTCGTCTGTGACCACCTTTAGTACACTGTATACACCTCATTGACTGCTGAGAAATATTGAGCAAAAAGGAAAAAAAAAGGAAAACAAAGTCAAGATGGGCAAGAATGGTGTGGGTGGGGGCAAGTGATGCAAGAGGGAGAATTCCATTGTCATGTGTTTCATGAAGAAAGAGGAGCCTGTAAATTTGTTGGAGCAGCCTATTCAATTAGCCCCAGAAATCCACAGCTGTTCCCCAGAGACACATCTCCACAGATGTGTTATGTGCTGTTGTCACACCCCAGAGACCTACCCTTCCTCTGTTCTCTATCTATCTCTTTCTTTCAACTATCTCCTCCCTTCTTTGTTACAGTACATTCTCTAGACAACATAACAAGGTCCTGGTAATCTGATGCTGGCTGAGCTGGGATGTGGAGCACAGAGACAGACAACAGGCTGCATCTTAAATCTTCTCACACCTCCACTTAATATTGTTCATGGAAAGAGAGTCATCTAAGGCCCTCCTCCATACAGACACAAAGGCAGCAACACTCAAACACACCCACATTCAGAAAAATGTACAAAAATAATGGAAAAACTACTGGTCTGAGTATGCATAGAGGTGTAGAGTAAACTATCTATTGGGCTGCATACTGCTATGCCACAATTGTCTCTACCTGTGCTGAAAGTAAAAATAATTATAACTCTGATCAGGTGTTCATGTGATTACAAAACTCAGGGTCTTCCAGGTTATTTGGTACTACTTTTAGGGAAAAATCATAGCCAATTATAATCATCATAATATCATTAAATTCCCTCAGTGAGCACATGGAATTAATTTAAAATCGTTTTATATTAGTACTCTATCTTGGTGTGCTAAATCGTGTGTTAATTAGACAAAACACACATGAAGATTAACAGTGAAGTTGAAAAAAAAAAACAACTAACCAATGTGGAAGTGAAAACATTTTTGCTTAGTTTTCTCTGAAGAAATTGCTGTTAATGTGGATTTAGATACTATGGAATGGTTTANAAATTAATTTAAAATCGTTTTATATTAGTACTTATATAAATTGCTGTTAATGTGGATTTAGATACTATGGAATGGTTTACTTTGATTGTCAGTTGACAAAGTTTATGTTTTCTATATTTATGGGATATTTCATGGCTTTATCACAGGGACAGGAGAGATGAAAGAAATTAAAAGTGGTTAGTGATGTGATGGAGGTTGAAATACAGTCAGATTTCAACCATAGACATGTCAGTTTTATGATATGTATCTTAATCAGTAGGCTTCCAGAGCAGGCCAAAGTTTGAGTTTTGGTGTAAGGATTGTTGTCATGCTAACTACACCAAGTTCCATGTAAACCATTGCTTGTGCACTATGAGAGTGTTTGTTAGAGGAAATATACAAGCTTCCATTTATTAGGTGTAAATTCGGTCTGTTATATCAGATAGCAATAGGAATTACAAATCTTTTTCACAGATTATTCCTCCCTGCTTAACTATATTTAATATTTTTTTCCTTTCTCTCTCACCCCCTCCCTCCTTACGCAGACAGAGTGATTGATCTGATACGCCATTGAGTCAGATTACATTATGCAGTTCTCACTGATAAGAGAATAGCGAAACAACTATTTTCTTTCCCCTTATCTCCTCCAAGAGGCTGTGCTTCTAAAAGGAGAACTAGCTCCCTGACCAGATTTCATTATTCATTTTGATCCGAGCCCTCCAGTACTGATTACATTTTTTAGGCTCAGAAATTTCATACCAATGGTCAGTCACTAATACTGTAGTTTTCTTTTTTTTCAAAGCTCATATAATCAAAACTATCATATAATCAAAACTATCACATGAAATCAAGTTACACATGGAAAGATTTCAGACATCATTTCGGTCAGGTGTNCTCACTAATACTGTAGTTTTCTTTTTTTTTTTCAAAGCTCATATAATCAAAACTATCATATAATCAAAACTATCACATGAAATCAAGTTACACATGGAAAGATTTCAGAATGGGTTCTAGTCAGGTGTTGAATGTGGAGCATCTTCCTGAAATTCCCCCTTTTAAAGCCATGTCTTGTTTAAAGTGAGGGCTTGAGTGTGGGAATTTAAGCTTTACCACACCCCTCTCACCCTTTGGGATAAACCCAAATCCTTCCCCTGCCACTCCCAACAGGGACTGAAGGCATCTAGTGTTTATTATTGTGAATGACTATAACAAAGAAAACTCCCCACAAATACAATCCATAAGTGTGAGTTTTGATGCAGAGGAATTACTACACAATATGAAAATCAAATTTCACATCGATTTAAGAACAAATAAGAACATGTGGAATCAATCTTAAACTAATAGATGCTGGATAGTCCCAAAAGGATGACAGAATATCTCTGTTACATATACTGCAGTCAGAGGCCAATGCTTAAGTGTGTTTTTTTAAACCTTTATTTATCCTGGGAGGGTTGTGCTAAGAACATGTGCTCTTTTGCAATAACGCCCTGCTTCACAGTCACATACAGTCATACAGAAAAGCTGCCCAGTCCAAACACAGTCTTCCACTGTTGGCCCTATGAGCAGCTGTACTGCAACCGGAGGGTTCATTACTTTGCTCAAAAGTACTTCAGCAGTACAGTTCAGGCAGAGGAGTNATTGGCCCTATGAGCAGCTGTACTGCAACCGGAGGGTTCATTATTTTGCTCAAAAGTACTTCAGCAGTACAGTTCAGGCAGAGGAGTGTATCTCATTGTAGGATGTAATAAATATTTCACAAGTGCATGCTGCCTTGGCTCGGTGGAATGGCAGAGTATTTCTGTAATGTATGCTGCTATGTGGGGTCAATGCCAAAGTGCTTCAGAGAAAGAAAGAAAGTGAGAGTGCTGTGCAAACCCACTGCAGAGGCCAAGCCAAAAAGTGACTGGAATATTTGCTCTGGGCTGACTGATTTAGTGTTCTGGCATTTTGGATTAAGATGGGCAGGTTAAAACACTTCCCAGGCATTTCCTGATGATTACATTGTAGGCAAGAACATGTTGGCTGCCAGATAAACCTATGCACATGACCTGATACAGATGTAGACATGAGATCATTCTCATGCTTTCTCAGCCCTCCACTGTGAAGAATCCTCCCTTTTTCTTGCTGAAATTGGAACATAGATCATATACAAATGAATCAATCAGAAAGTCAAAAAGTTGCCAAAACCTCCTGTATGAAAAGCTGACTTTTATAAAAGTTTATTAGTGGAGAATGAAAATATGAATAACATGCCTGACCCTAATGGCTAGTGTTTAATGGTTTTAGATGCTTTCATGTTTCTATCCATTATTGGTGCAATGGAATGCACTTCAGCATTAACTTTTCCCCTTACAGCTGCATCTAAACTGACAAGGACATCAACAAATTACTGCCCCCTTGTGGGTCTCTTTATGGGCAAATGAAAATTAAGACACTAATGTTATCTTCACATCTTCCATGAATGTTTGACAAGGAAAAGTTGTGCAGAATGGGTTCTAGCACATTTTACTAGTATCAGGAATTGTTACCTTAGACCCATCAATGCACATCTCCTCATAATCCTTTCACACATTTAGTTATCTTGTTTGTGACAACAAACAAGCCATGGAGAGAATCCTGTTTATCATAAAGATAATCTCAAATAAGTGATAGAACTATTAACATTATTCTCACTTTAAAACTCAGATAATACACAAAGCTTTTGTTGCAAGATAATTTTCACTTGATATTTGAAGCAATTTTTTTGTTTATGAAAGATAAGCATATAGCTGTGATGAGATGATATCCTGTCCAATGTGTAGTCTTCTAGAGGTGAAGGTAATATTACTGTACGCTTTTTAGTGCCACTACATCTTCTGTTTTTATGTGGTAGCCACTAAATGTACTTTACAGTATACTGCTGTATGTAAACACCTTAGCATATAGATGGACTACCACTTTAGCACTTCTCAACACCTTTACATTTAAAGTTTTATTGTGTATGAGCTTCCCTTGGCAGGCATAATAACCCTGGAATGCTGACTTGGGATCTGCTTCGCCAGACCTTTCTTCTCTTGTTAACTATTTTCAGACCAGGACAGAATTAAAAAGCAGTTTCAGTACTCTTTAAAAGCACAGACACAACTCTGTCCAAGTAATACTCACAGTAACTGTGATTCCCAGGGTAAATTATTTGGGGTTTCTCTAATTTGCATGTTTGAATAAAGCAAAAAGTACTTGTGAAAAATTAGACATAGTACAATGATTAGCTGATACATATTGTTAGAAATGTGATGATCCATGATCTGAGTCTCTCAAGGGGAGGAAGATGTTACAACTTCACTTTGAAAATCTGTATACAGTGAATACAGTGAGCAGGACTAATAAAGCGTAAGAATAAATCAGGATTCCTTTTGCATCTTCAGTGTGTCCTTTGCAGGAGGTGTGAATCCTTAACCAAAAAACAAATATACACACAAAGGAATCAATGACAGGAGCAACTTATTATTCATGTCATGATGCACTTCTCGGGTCTTTATCAAGCTGCAACCTCCCACCCCTATTTTCCAATACAACACCTCTCACCCCTTTGAGGCCAAGCGGCTGGATTCTTCACCTCTTGCGAGATAAGCAGACTGCTCTTTCTTAACTACAACTGAAAATGTAAGAATAAGAATGCACGATTTGTCCTCTGCATTAACAAAAACGAAAAAACAAACAAACAAACAAAAAAAAAACCTCAGGGTTCTGGCTCCTTGTTCTGCAGTTGAAAATGTCATCCTGGCACTGCAATAAATCACATGGGGTTGTGATGTGTTTACTTATTATAGTGGGGTGCATCGCTGTCATCATGCTCTTATTTACTTCCTTTGACCTCTGCACACAGCCCAAACATACATCCATTTCTGCAATGCAGCTCTCCCACTCCTCCCTTCACCTTTCCTTACTTGTTGTTTTTTTTTATTCACACATGTAATTTATACATATATGAAGCATTTGTCACACACACACACACACACACACACACACACACACACACACACACACACACACACACACACACACACACACACACACACACACACACACACANGTCATTAAAATTGCGCTGTTTCCGTTTATAAATTGGTACAAACAAAACAGTTCACTGTAGACAGANCCACACACAACATTCCGTCATTAAAATTGCGCTGTTTCTGTTTATAAATTGGTACAAACAAAACAGTTCACTGTAGACAGAAAATAAGACAGATGGTGAATATTTTCATCTGAGAATGGAAGCTCTTGTTAAAAGAACACAAAATAAAACTGGTGGTAATAAGTACAAAGCCACATTTCTAAAACAGTAAAATCTATTGAAACCTCTCTTTGTTTCACAGATCATTGTTAGTTAGAGGTGATGTCATTGAATATCAAAGACTTACATAACCATCAGTGGCAAACAGGGTTTCTTCAGTCTTTCATTAGTCTAAGTGGAGTGGTTATGCTACATAATATGAGACGGGAAAGACACTAACGAACACTCTCTCCAGCTGAGCTGTCTTTAAGCAAAGCACATTTTTTCTGTGTTTCGAGGTTCTCAGTAGTCAATACTATTATGCGAGGTGTGAATGTTTGTAGCTTTCTGAATGCAAGACATGGCCCAAGGTGATGCTTCACAAAAATATTTTCCAGAGAGCAGGAAGGTAGGTGGGAAAAGACAACTAGCCAGAATTGCTCATGCAATTTCTGTTTACTCTGAAGAGGTTCCCAGAGGTTACAGTGGGGCAGTGAAAGGAAGTCCGACATGAAAGTGGCAGGAGTTTGATAAGAGCAACAGCAGGCAATTACAGTTCAGCAGCTCACAAGAGAATTGGAGGCTGTAACCTGTTGTTGGGACAGAGTCATCACTAAATCTGTGGAGATGGTCAGTGCAATTTTTGCTTTGAAGTTTGAAATTTCATAACTTAAAATACATGTCTGTTTTTCTCCAGCCCCAAACAATACCAGTACTCAATTTTAGCTGGGACACACATACTGCCCCAGCTTGCTTTTGAACCTGCAATTTATTTAATCAAAAATATTCATAGATTAATCAGCACACTCTTTTCCCCTTTCCTTTTCCTTTTCTTTTTTTAAACTGCAAAACCAGGTAATTTAATGGAATCTGACATTCTTCACTCTGACCCCCATTGAGGTATTTATGTGCAAACACACAGTAAATATTTGTATGTCTGTGTGTATGTGTACAGTATGAACACTATCTTTCCTCTCCATTTGAAGTTACTATGGCTCTCATGCCCTCCCACCAGCTCATTTAATCTAGGATTAGTCATGGCTGCTGTAACTGAATGATGCAGCAATACTGGGAGAACAGAACATGTGATTCTTTTTTTTCTCTATAAAAATCATTTTCCTCTTGTAGTATGTAAAAATACACACTAACATCAGAGATTGAGTGAATTACTCACAAGGGCAGATATTCACAAGGGCATACATTTCTATCCCTTTTCACACAAAAGGTGCAACAAATGCCAAGGCAACATATAGTACAGTCTTCGTGTACATTGGATTGTAAATCTCGTTTTGATACATTTTTTTAAAAAGTGTTTTTCATCTGTATCTGCAATAATCATATTTGTGGTTAAATGTTCTTGGTTCTTGGTTAAGACCTTTGTATCTGAAGAGCAGTGACAGACCTGTCTATAGGGGTCAATATAGATTCACTGGTACCCAAGTGAATAACTTGCATTTGTGTCTAGAGTTCTTAGAGTCTGCTCCTTCCAATTACTGAAACAGTTTCCCTTTGAGACAGTGTTTGATAAAAAAAAATAAAATCAGGTAATGTTAAGATCTGTGACAAAATACAACAAAATATTAGTTTATATAATGACGTGCTTTTAAGGCATTGCAAATCTAATTCTCCTAATGATAAATAATAAGGAAATCAAATGATATCTACAGCGAATTAACTCAGTTTATTATATTAAATACAGCTCTGCAGTGATGCCTACCTACTATTTAACTGTTACCAATACCAAGCAGTGTCTTTATTTGTAGGTTTACTTTTAGTGTGAGTAAAGAGTGAGTGTCCTCATGAAATAATGGGATTCTTAACCCTGCAAGGTGTAAAAACTTCAATATATGCAATTAAAACACAGCAAGATTCATTTTTCAGTCCAGTCAAGTTTATCAAATAGATCATACCTTTTTCAGTTTTGCATATATTTCATAATTCATGACATCACGATAGATGGGTCAGCAGTTTCTATTAGTGTACCTTTCCTGTCTTGTTCTCTGTGTTTCCAGATGATGATGTAGTGCTGCCAGCAGATGAGAGATTGGAAAAGAGGAGCAGGGATTTCAGCACTGCTCAATTGTTACATTGTGTGTGTCAGCAAGATACTGCAAATGCCCAGAGCACACAAACCTGTCTTTTATACGATGCCTTGTCAAGAGGAAGGTCAGATGCATGCAGAAGGTAGACAAATTACATATCACCAGTGACAAAGGAGCAAGAGAACAGGAGAACAGCACAGTGGCTCCCTGAGCCTGGATTTGTCTCACGTGACTGATGATACTGGCCAGTGGTGGATCATACATGTCATCATTGTTCAAAAGCCTCAGATTCAGTGCCTGAAAAGACTGTTAGATTTCCTCGGCCTCTGGCCCTTTCCCCTGGGTGGTCATTAGTGGTGGTTAAAATTCCTCCTCACATCCACCAGTAGATGGCGTGGGCGATCTGACTCTTCTCCCAGAGCTACTGGCTAAAGATGGAGGCTCTCTGCCTTCTCTGACTGTCTTCATAATGATGTTGCTGAGTTACATAAGAGTGCAGTATCTCTCAGCAGGCTCACCATAAGAAATTATGCGTTAGATCTCAACCCAAACCCCCTGCTTTTATTTCTTTTTGTTACTGCGCAGAGCTGCAGCAGTGAGCCACCAAAATGTATTTTTTCTGCCCTCTCGAGTGATAGAGAAATCCTGCTTTGATCACTGACCTAATTAATGAAGCAATTGATGAATGTAAATACCAGATTAGTTATGCAAATGATCACACCACAGAAAAAATGAGAGAAAATACATTGCCCCCGTTAGGAAGTTATGAGGGCGCAGAAATTATGAATGCATAAGACAAGATCTTGTTCATGATAAATATAAAAAAATATATATACTGATAAACAAAAAAAAAGCTATGGATTACAGAGTGTGGCGAAAGGGTTTTAGAGTAGGAGTGATCTGAATGAGGATGCAGGATGAGGGGTTTTGCCCTCGCCCTAGCTATGTAATGAATCCATTTTGTTAAAGCAATCTCTGACATTTTCAACCCTGTATTAGGCAAAAGAGTGTTACTGTAGATGAGCACTCTTGATAGCCAGGACTGTATAGCCACTGTGTAATACCCAGCACTGAACACAGGAGAGGGGCTATAGTTTTAATACATTTAACAATATGGGTTAAGTATTCACACATATGTACATATTGTATTTCATATATATATAGGCATGTACATGTGAGCATGTCAACATCTGTGTGGATTAAGTGCAAATAAACAAGTAGGATGATATGAGCCAAAACTTAACTAAAACAAACAAGCATGAATAATTCTCTCAGCAATTGGCTGACAGGGTTTAACCTTGCACTTTGCATCATTCACACAATTACTTGTCACTTTTTGTATGTATATAATGATCAAGTGCAGCACTGTGCCTCTGAGGAAAGACTGAAAGGGGTGGTCTTCAGAACAGTTTTAAACACTTTTGCCTTTAGACATGGTCAGGCAACAACTGTAGGAACTTCTTCTTTTCCTTTAGTCTGACCAGATCAACTCTTCCTGAGTGTGGTATCTTGACCAAACACACCCTCAAGCTGAGAAAATCAATCAGTGAGGCAAAGGTGTTATTGTGGAAGTTATATTTGGCAATGTTCAGTGAAATATTGTAAAATTTGCTCCAAACTTGCAGAGGTGCTGCCATTGTTAGTGGTTTTTGATAGCTCATGTAAGGGAAGCTTGGCAATATTAATATTTGGCATAATGGTTGTCCTTCTTCCATCCAGATGATGTCTGATTCATTTGGATAGCCTCATTTAATTATGTATTTGAAATAAATCTGGGGCTTCAAGTGTTTTGAATTTTTTAAAAGTTCTGACCTGTTGGAGTCTTTGGATTTGAAATAATGTTTTTCTGTTGAAATCACTGCAAATAGATTTACACTTTGTATCTGTAATATTGCCTTATTGTTGAAATTTTCTCTAGGATAGAGCTATGTAGATTCATCCAGCACAGTAAATCATAGTTTATTGTTTTGAACAGTGAGTTGAAGTTAAGGTTGAACAATTCTGACAGCTTGGGACACATGTTAATACAGAAATGCAATGTTGCTGAGATAGGTGGTGTTTCAACTGCTCTATCCCATCCCTCTGAGTGGAAGGATTTATTACAGAAAATGGAGTAATTTGTGATTTGGGAGACTAGATGGTCCCTTGTTTCAGAATACCGGAATGTCATTATATGCCCAGAGAAGTCAAATCATCCACCAAACTGAAAATGGATAATGGGAAGTGTGTGGAAGGTTGCTGGGTCAAAAATCTGCACCAGCACTAAAATCTTGCCTTTGAAAGTGAATGAATAATCCCCTTTTCCTAACCCCAACAGCTTAAGTGGAGCTATTTAGAGACCTGCAGTTGAAGACTGTGGTCTTAGTGGGCAGCTCATGAATGAGCACTGTAAGTAAAGTAGGGCATTTCTGCAGAAGAGAACACATACACAGAAAAAAATCTCTGGAAAAAGAGAGATTAATTGCCACTGCTTTTAATCGAGAAAATGTGAGATAAATATATAATTTATTTCCTCTATAACTCCTTTATTAAATCTGAACAAATTGTTCACTTAAGTGTTTACAATTAGAGTAAAGGAAGCTTCACACCCATTGCTGATGTTCCATGATGTGTGGAGAAATAATGAACACCAGAGAGGCTTAAAAGAAAGCTCAGCTCTTTAAAATTACCTGAATTTTCTCGGCTGTCTTTGCCATGTACTAATAAGGATCAGAGGCCTTCCATATGCTCCTCATGTCCCTTTCTACACTAGAGACTCCAGGGATTAAGAGGCTTGTGCTGCAAATGAAGCCAAACTGGCCCCAGCTTTATCAGGGCATACAGACAGAGTAAGATTGAGAGAGCATGAGAGAGGCAGATTCTGGTTCTTACCACTGTACATGCACTTTTTGTTTGAAAGCACAGACTTTTGGCTGCCAAATACATGTTATTTGACCATTTCTATATAGAAGATGCATATGTATTTACACTGTCTTAACATGGTTTCGCCTCCTAAAAAGTATAAAGTGATGGCTTTATCATGGGTCAGTGTTGTTTATTATGGAGTAGCTACGTAATCCTTCCAACCACTGTATGAACATGTTCATCTTTAAACTTTTAGTAAATTTATCATCACTCCTTCTCTGATAGTGTACAGAATAAAGTATAAATCACTGTGCCTGAAGATATAACCATTGTTCCATTATATGGATAGATTTGCATGGCAACAGTGATCACACACTAAGATAATTTTCTAATTATGTTAGTGGGTATATGCAAAATTTAATTACATAATGTGGTGTGTAAACATTCTGATTATTGACAAGAAAAATGTGCATATACTCATTAATCATTCAGTGTTAAAAAAAAAAAAAAAACAAACTTCAAACAGATTGCAAAAACTCATAAGTCCCATAAAAACATTCTCCCTTTTGATGCATTTGGTGATGCATTACAGTACAGTATGCTTGCTACAGTACCACTACATATTAACATCATAAAGGTTACATTTTGAAATATGTGCCAGAATCCATCATCCAGTAATACAATGGATTTACTCAGCCTGGAATGTAGAACTGCTTCTTTTTGGGACGTAATTTGAATTGGTTGCCCAATATCTTTTACTTCTCTAGGGTCCTGAATGATCATTTAATGACCAAAAACAATCAAAGCAACAACACAAATGTGTTTAACTTAGCCATTCAAAAGTCAACAGGAGCTTGTGACTTTACCTAACTCCATCGAGAGTGGCTCTGACTTAATTAAAACTTGCAAACAATGTCATGGACTGCAGGGGCTGGCACTGCTGCCTTGCCACAACTCAAAATGTGAAAGAAATGCCATTACTTTGAGTTGCCTTCACACCGAAAACATTTTGCTCTGAGGAACTTACACTGCTTCAGCAGACAATTATCATTATTTATTTCCCACTAATGAGGTTTGTTTTTATTTTATTAATTTAGTTTCCTAAACCAATGAAAATGGAATACAATAGAGCTTTTCACAGCTATGTTCTTATCATAGCTGCAGCATCACAATCTTCTGTATGTCATTGATGGCATTTATTATTATAATTTTTCATGTCAAACAATAAACTTTGGCAACTCTGATTAAACCAATCGGTGCCCATGCTCACTACCTCAGGACAGCTATGTGGTTTTAGTGCTTTATCGACTGATCATTAGAACCAGTTCAACAACGTGGAAAATGGGATGTTCAGCATTTGTAATTACAGGTTTGTGAGGCACACTGCATTAGCACTCAGTGAGAAGTAAGAAAACTCAGAAGTTGCTTAATTAAAGGAAGCTAGCATCTGTTATGTGAGCGATTAAATGTGAGGAATTAAGATGTGGTATTTAAGAATACATTTTGGCAATATGGTTCTATGCTTCAGGTGCTTGTAGCCCTTAAGTCTTGCTTGACAGTGATAAGTAGTTCAGGAGTTGCTCCTCAAGTCAGGTTGGCCAATGTGAGAAGCAATTGTCAGGCTGTGGACTGCAACTTAACTTTAAAATCTGTCTCTACTTCATAGTGCACCGCAAATCAGTTTTACTGTTTGCTAGGTTTTAATCACAGAAAAAAAAAGTTAAGCAGCCCGCATGTTGGTTGCTTAAGTGTTAGGACCATACTTTTTTTTTTTTTTTTTTTTTTTTTTTTAATTTTTTGATGAATAAATTNTGAGGTGTTATTACTGCGTTGTAGTAAACAGGTGAGAACAGTCTGTTATAAATAAATATATCTATAAAAACAAATTAATATGAAATCAGTAATACACATATGATAACTTCAATAAAACTACAATATCCAAAAATAAATTTTGATTTTTTTCCTAAAATATCAATAAAATATCAATTTTCCTAAAATTCTAAAACTCTCAAATCAATATACACCAACTGGTTGAACTTTTTTTTTTTTTTAAAGTGAAATATAACTACAGTTTTTCTATAAATATTACAAAAATATTTTTCTCTCAAAACACTAAGATTCCAAATCGCTAAACAGTAGCCTTAATATGCTGTACATGAAGACAAAAAAAAAAAAAAAAAAAATCAAGGTTATGTATTTCTTGGCAGATTAGGAAATTGACATTCATTGGTTCATTATTTTTCAATCTCATAACTCATAGAAGCACAAAAGACAGTCAAAAATTACCAACATATTTGTGAACCAATGTGGAAAAAGAAAGTAAGGGTCAGAGGGGGAGAAGTGAGAGAGGAAAGGGGATAGGAATGCATAAGTAAGGAATGGGAGACAATCAGTGATGAAGAACAAAATAGGGCAGTAGCAAAAGTTTTCCAAAGCCAAGTGAGGGCACCATCATAAACTGAATGACTGGCATGTGAACTTTATTTCCACATACACTGCAGAAAATACAATGGTCACAGCTATTCAAGCAGGTCATTTATACTGCAGTTATTATCAATATAGTAGTCTGTGTTCCATAGTCCAATAAATGTATGTAAATTTGCATTTGCATACTTCTATACTCAGCTAGACCCCAGGGTGTGAGCCTTTGGAGTAGAGCAGCTTTGCTGATGTACCATGATTTTCTTGTGACCATAGAATGGGAAAGTCATCTCAGAGCCTGCTGGCTATGGTCCAGAGATGGCAGGGAGAACGAGGAGCGAATGAATAGGGGGATGCTGTGACAGATGGGAACTGTGGGTCAGAAGCAGGGCAGCAGTGGTGTACTTCGCTGAGTCTCACAGATATGATACAGCAATGACAGTAAAAAACAAACAAAA
>JANJYP010077682.1:0-14511 GCA_024605115.1 Rastrelliger brachysoma
ATTAAAATGAAATTGCATTTGCCTGAAATCCATTCAATACACATTTTCCTGCATATTGCTTCACTGAGATTTTCAATAGACCTTTTTCTCTGAGAGGAAAGTTCACAAACACACACACACACACACACACACACACACACACACACACACACACACACACACACACACACAAGGATCAAGTGTCTAAAAAAACAACAACAAACAAATGCGTTCACACACAGCTTGTATTGTGTAGGAGTCATGCTGATCTGCTGCTATAAATAACTTGGCTCGGGAGGTTGTCGTGGCAACCAACAAACTGATGCCAGGGTGGGAACACTCAGCTCCTTGGAGAGGAAAGCACATTCAACATAGGGATGAGTGGGGGGGGGGCTAAGGGAACATCTAAAGGAGATGGAGGAAAAGGGAGGTCAGATAAGATCTTTAGAGATGAAGGGACAAAGATCAATGTACAGTAGAGATAGAGAAGAGAGGACACAAAAGAAAATGAGGGCTGATAGACAAGTGGAGAAGAGAGGATGTAAGTTATTCAATATGGGGGAGAAGAAGGGATTAAAATGGACAGAGTGGATAGAAAAGAACAGAGGGAAAATAAGAAGAGATGGTGAAATACTATGGAAGAATAGAAAAAAGAAAAACCCCATAAATAAAGAGTCAAACAAGAGAAAGAGGATGAAAATGAGGATTGGAGGAAGATCAAGGAGGAATGAGAGCAAGGAATTGGGATGGGAAGAGAGAACGGAAGAGGAGAAAATGGGACACAAATCAGTGCAGAAGAGAAAGGGGGAATAAAAGAGGATAAACAATAGGGGGAGGAGGGGGAGAGGTAACACTGATAATAGGGAGGGAAAGAATGGGAAGCATGGAGAGAGAAGGTGAGAGGAGAGAGAGAGAGCGAGATAAGGAGGAAGAGGAGAAAGGTGGATGAAAGAAGACAGGGAAGATGAGGATTAAGAACAAGGAGTGAAGAATGAAAAACAACTGGAGGGGACGGGGTTAGAGAAGAAAATAAGGGACATATGTCAGCAAAAGACTGGAGAGAAAGACAGTAGTGAGAATGGAGAAGAAGAGGTGGAAAAATGAATGAAGGCGCAGTGATAAAAGTGGAGAGAGGGAAATATGAGAGTAGGAAGATGTANCAAACATGAGAGGAGGAACAGGTATGTGGACATTACGCACCACATGGTTTTGGCCTGTGGCTGTTTCTCCTAACTAGTCCACTTTAGTTCCAGTTAAAGAAATAATCTGCGTTTCCACTGCGGGAATCTTCCCCAGGGAGGAACCACCAGAGGAACCAAGGTCTAAATTAAGTTCCAGGGAGATTGTTTTACCCCCCATATAGCCCCTGCTTGGGTGGGTCATATGGTACTTGTGTACTATTTCATCCAATAGACATAGTGCTTTTGTTGCTTTCTAGCTGAGAGTTAGATGAAAAGGCTGATACCACACATATCAAGCCGGAGCAAGGAGATGGGTTTATGGGGGGTTTAGCCTGGCTCTATCATAAGGTTGCTAAGTACTAGTGTCAAAACTCATCAATTAACATCTTGTTTGTTTAATCTGTACACAAATTGAAGAGTAAAAATGACAAATTGCTGATTTATGGGGGTTTATCTTAGCCATGAGCAGTGAATTAAGTCTCCACAGCTATAGCAAGACTCCAGAAAGTCACCCCTGCAAGCAAAATTCTAGTCCTCTCCTTATCTAGTGTGTTCCCCAATATTCTAGTTGTAGTAAATTTGGTTGTGCAGAAAGTCCCTGTTTTGTTTCAGCATGACTCAGCCTCTGTGAGAGTCCATAAGCGTCTGTCTGTGTTTGGTATAGAAGAGCTTGTCTATACTGGAGGCTGTGAGTGCAGCATGATAATGTCTGTTATGTGGGCTCAGGTATCAAAATTGACTCTTGAAAAGGTGAAATAGGCTAGTAAAAAAAAAAAAAAAAAAAATCTTTACTTTTACAGTTCCCATGGACTCATCAGGTGTAGAATGATGTCATCATTGTGTCACTTCCTTGACTGACAGTGGGCTCAAATAAAAAAAATATAAGATAGATAGATTACCATTTATTTTATTCAATTCATACTGAAAAATGCTATATGCTCATGCTAACAAGAGGCTCAGCCCTGCATTATAACCCCTCATCCTCCTCCCCTTGATTGGTCAGGCAGGACAGATGCTGACCTAGACCTAGACTCCGTCTGCCTCTTCCTCACACTCATACAACGGCTGTCTGGTTTAATATGTGGCATGCCGCTGTGTGAACAGACACTAATGCTGACATAAAGCTTTAACAGGATCACAGGGAGAGCAGGGGGTTGGGTCACAGCTGGGATATGAAAAGGGTGTAAAGGGCAGGGCTGATGTGCGAGAGGGGACGATAGGGGGAGAGGGAGATGTTCAAACGAGTAGAGAAAATCAGAGAGGAGGGGTTAAATGAGGGAGCGAAGGGCAGGGATATAAGGGCAGTTGAAGAAAGGTGCAGGGAGAGAGAAGCAAGGAGACGAGTGAGTGGAATGATGGGAAAAGCACAGACTGGGGACCTTCAGGGAGGACGTGGGCTTAAAGAAGATAGAGAAGGGGGTGCAGGGGAGGATTAGTGAGACAAGACAAGCTCAGTGGTGCAGAGGGAGTGGGAGCTTTTCATCTGCATCTGCCATAAATCTTCACACCCATTCTGCAATATTTTCCTGTCCTGCTTCCTTCTGAGTTTATCTCCTCAATTATAAACACAACCGGCGGAGAATCGCCTTTGTTTATCAGTTTCTTGCTATTTCTCAGCTTCATGTTCTCCATCTCGCCCTCTCTCTCTTTCTCATTTGAAGACAGTGAAGGAGGATTTCCCCATAGATATACCAAAAGAATGAAGGCCTCCAGAGTGTTGTGGTAAAGAAGCAATCCTCTTTCTTGCAGCACAAGACACAAATAAAATAAAAATGAAAAAGCCGTGTTGGTGTATATCCAACTTTTCAAATGTTTCCCACACATAATGCTAGTAAGGAGGCAAACGCTATTAAATCTGACATTTCAAACTGCCCATTGGTTGTTGTAATTGAACTATATCCAGTATAGAGGAGGATTCATTTCAGAACATGCAGTCTAGATGATCACAGTCCTTGTGGAAGATGCTCGACTTTCACTTTCCGTCAAAGCAAAAGAAAAGTAGCATGCTTCCAACAACACTAATGCTAATTTCAGCCCGGTGACACATTTACTAAATACATTTAATTACAGATTTGGGAAAGAAATTAATAATTCATGCGTAAAAGAAACAGAATGGGAGCCCGGTCTCATTCATTCTCAGATATTACACAAATTGTGTACAATACGTACACAAGCTTGGCAAAACAGAGTGGCCTAGTTTTCATATTTAACAAAATGAGAGTGCTACAAATTAAAAGCGAGTGACTTTAAAACACCAATAACATGATGGGGCAGGGATTACCTCATAGGGCAACTTAAGAAGTACACTTTAAAATCTTTAAAAATATTTCTACTTTCTATGCCCTTTACACACAAACGACTGGGGTTGAAAAGCAAAGTCAAGGTAAAAGATGACACCTTCAGAATATTAATAGTCCACTCAGCCCCACTTCACTATTGCAGATCTAAAACGCACTGGTGCTGAGACTGTGAGCAGTGAAGATGATCAGACGTCATCTCTTGAGGTGAATGATTTGATCTGAAAGGGAGCAGATGTTCTCTAAGGAGCGTAGGAAGCATGAATACGGTTATGATGTCATCAAAGGGTGGTTTTAAATAGTTGTCATGGCAATTTCAATTAAGTCATACACTTTCGGTTCTATAGATACTAAATGATAGACTGGCATCTAAAAAAAATATTTTTTAGATTTTTGTTTTTTACTTTCTCTGATCGAATACATTCTCAAATTGGTAACACAACATTAAAGGACTTTTATCTTAGGCCAAAATAATTGATATTGTCATTGTCTACACTCTGCATTAACATGAAACTACTAAATTCAAATTCTCCTCTTGATAAACTCACATCTTAAACATCTTATCCAAACCTCAGGCAGTTTAATCATAATTCTAATCTCATATCTAAAACCTGCAGTTGGACCTGGAATAACTCTAACGTGATGAGTGACAGAGTGTCCTCAAAATGTAGATTTTTCTTAGGTTGCCCAACATTGTGGGGACATTGTCTTATTACACACATGCACAAATATGCATAAACACACACACTCTCATACACTTCAGTACAATTTCATACACAGGCCTTAAGGGCCCTCTCAAAAAAATTCTGTTCCGTGGGGTCTGACCTAAACAATGACAGAGAATTGCACACACAAACACACTATGCAAACCATATACACACATACACATAGCACATACACACATAGGTGAGTTGGCTGCCTATTTGTGTGATTAAATCAGTGCTGTAAGGTGGAGTGGGCAGCATTCATCTCCATTAGAGATGGCGAGTGCTGAAAGCTTACGAAGGCACCGTGACTCAACTCAGACACACACACACACACACACACACACACACACACACACACACACACACACNCACATACTGGCACACACACTGGCACACTGGGGACACAGAGAAACAAACACATTAGTTATGGAGTTTGCTCAGGGCACTGAGGTGTCTAACAGAGAACTCTAAAAAAATGTGAAAACATCCAAATACACAAATACTTTATATTTTGTGGATTTAGTTTGATTAAATGTTGCCATGTAAATGCACAAAATGGGAACACGCAGGATCCGAGCTGTGAACATTTAAAAAAAACAAAACAAAAACTATCCTTTGCACCAAATAGCAATTTATTGCCGGCCAAAGCAGAAATGTGCTGCCCATGAGGATGAATAATGTAGACTTACATCTTCACGAGATGAATAATACAGCATACAATCTTTTGTTTCCTCCACTCCTTCCTCCTTCAGCATCTACAACCTTTTCACCCCTTCTTCTTCTCTAATGTTTTGTCACCTCTCTTTCCCTCACGGAGTCTCACAGGTCAGTGAACACAACACAGGTACAAATGCGCGCGCAAATATAACAGCCACCCGTCTGTGCATAAAGATATTCCATGCTGCAAGATTCATGTGTCACAGAACAGAATAGAATAAAATAGACGCAATTTAATAAAAATGTCTCCTCCACTTATATTTTTGTTGGTTTGGATGCTGATTCATCTTGCAAAGGTCATCGTTGTCTTGCCAATACAATCTTGTCATCGTAAATGCAGTGAAGTGATGTGAACATAATGTTTAATTGTAGCACTTATTTGTTCTGTTTAGTTCAGGCAATGCTGCTGACATTATAAATGTCAGCTCTGAAGTAATTACATTACCAGAATATGAGAGTGGTGTAACACAATACGCATGGCTTGAAGTGACATCGCTGTTCTGCCACTGGATTACAGTAACTCCATCCGCTACGATAAATCAGCAAAATACAATGATTGTCCAGACCTAATGAAGGACATTTAGCCATGTGAAGAAAGACTACAGCTTCACACCATACTAGAATTGAGTGAAAAGAAATGTTCAGGGTTAATAAGTAACCTGGAGGGCTTTTAAGTGATGCTACAACTCACCTTCTGTAAAAACCCAGAGAACAATTTGAACAAATATTTAAACTAAATGTTGCAGACATTATTCTGAATTTCCACAGCCTACGATAAAAATATATTTCCAACCATTTCCATAACTCTTTAACTCATGACTCATCTAATGAGGATCTTATTTGGCTCCATTCTGTCAACAAAAAACTTTCTGGCAGTCTTTTTTATTGTAGCATTATAAAGTCTGACAGTTATTGCATTGGTAGCTAACTGAGCACACATTAACTGCCATCTGATTTGACAGTGGTTTAACTTTTATAGCGTGGCACTTTATCAGCCTGGCATTTTTTCAGCAGTTTTCCATGTGGCCATGGCAATGACAGGAACCGCTCAGGAACAATGCAGAAGCTAATTTTACTGTTATGAGTATCCTGAACTATAAATCCTTCCAGTCACGCTCTTGAGATTAGAACATGTCGATAGCGGCAACTAAAATTCAAAGTATAGACACTGCCATCATTAAACAGCTACCTGAAAGCTCTTTTACTGTGAATGTGATGGTATTATGCTCCAAGATAAACGTGACATCACACTGTCCACTCTGCTTTGTCTGCATCCTTTTGATGAGTCTCTGTTAGCACTGTGACATCATTATGCTTCATTTTGGTGAATGTCGCTCACACAGTGTCACACTGATCCATTTTAAAACATGAAAATACTTGTTTTTATTACATAGCTTTAATGCAATTAAAAATAAACCCATCAAACGTCTGAAATCTCTCTTTTTTAATAATCCTTTGATGATGAGCTGTGCGAAAGAAAGATGGTGCACTGGATTATAATTATAGTTTCCTCCAAGGTCTTGTTGTTTGCCACTATTGTCCCTAAAGCAATAAAAGATAACTTCCTATGATTGTAATTGGTTTTTAGAAATGATAATGAATCAGAAGTTCAGTAGATGAGCGAGTCACTCATAAAGCATAGAAACGCATTATGTTCATTTTATGACAAATTTATTACAAGATCTCTGATTCTGCAACTCTGCAGCAAATGTTACATGGTTGAGCACATGTATGAACACGTGGAAACACATTAACAGCATACAACAGCTTTGATGTAAGAGAACCATCATGATGAAAAAGGTAAAGCATCTCATGAAGCAGCGCAGCACAGTTTTGAATAAATCTGATTGAATGAGTTCAGGGTGAGACATGCAAGTCAGTACACTGCTTTATAGAAACCACTGTATGACATCAAACCCTTCTGACATTAAATAATCACAAATAAGACCATTTCCATATTTTTTTCTAAAATCCCATTTAGACTGAAATCTGAATTATCATTCTGAAAAGACTTCGGGAGTAAAGGGAGACGGTACACAGTGAATTTCTTTGTCTGTGAGAATTAATGACAACAAGAAGGAAAGAGTGGGAGGTGCAGCCTAAATTAAGGATTGTGAATCTGAGAAGAAAGGAGAACAGATGAAATAAACTAGATATGAAGGCAGGGGGATCCAAAGACTGAAAAAAAGAAAAAAAAAAAAAAAAGAAGAAGGATTATGCAGGCAGCAAAGAAGAGGTATTACGAAACCATATCTTTGCAGCTGTGGCCTTGGGCAATAACGTGAATCTATTAGGTGTAACATACAAGTCTGGTCAGCCAACTGAAAAGCACAGAGACAGAAAGAAACAGACTCACATATACATATGCATTAGTAGCAATCTCCCACACAAACTCGCATTGTGTCAAACAAGTAATCATCACATACATCAAGGCTGCAGCCGTCCCCCGTCTTGCAAATCACTTCCAGAGAATACATTTTCATAAAGAGCAAACATGAAAGCCAGCTAGAGAATCAAGCATTTACCCTGAGGTTTCCCACAACATTTAGTTTAACCTTTTTTTTACGGCTGATGTGTGGACTGAATTCCCTTGTTGAGGCTACAAACAGATAAATAAATAAATATATTCACATGTGTTAGCTCACAGTTCTATGAATATGCAGCAGGGCTCAACACTGGATGAAGATTTCAAACATTGCAGCCCACTTATTATATACATTCTTGTAATAGATTTGTGTGTCAAAAACTCACTCTGGGTCCCTAGGTGCCCTGTGATTTGCAGTTCTGAGTGGGACCATTATACCAGTTGAAGTACAAAATTTCTGCTACTATGATGTTGGTGCACAGCAGATAAACATAAGGTGAGAATACAAAGAAAATGGCACCATTCCCAGAAATTGATTCAAAGTTCAGGATATTTAAGAGTTCTAATCGATAAGTTGATGAAGTGAGAAATAACTTTTTCCACTTGGTTATACTCACCTCAGTTGGATTGTCACATTGCAAAGGAGGAGTATTGATTGTTTGTTAAATCCCTCCTCTTAGCGCACGGAAGGGGTGTCAAGTTCTGAACTTATCCCAAAGTGGTGTGCTTAAGGTTTTAGTCAGAGTAATACTCCGTCAAGAGTATAGAGGATCTTTTTTATAGCCTTCCTAAAACTAAAAGAACAAGAGCAAAAATGTAAGGAAGAGAGAAATACTGTGTTTGTCTGCTCTAAATTTAGCTATAAATGTTAGCACGGCTGTCTAGCCTACAAGCCTAAGCATTAGCTTAATCAATAAATTCTGCAAGTACAGTATTCATTTCAGCCCGCATGATGACAATTGTCTAGAAAGCTTATGTCTATCTCTTTTTTTAAACCCAAAACCCATTGTTTCCAAAATTATACTTCACACAGATTTGGTTTTGGGGTTTTAGTGACTTTTAAAAACCATGAGGAATGTCACAATAGAAAACAACCAGTGTACCGGGAGGTGAGATGCTTGGCTGACCTGTGGACTTTGACAGACAGTGTCTCAGGGCTGACTGAGCAGCTGATCCACTGACTGTGTCAGTCTAGTGTACTCTAAGAGCAGGAAGAGAATTTAACTGACTTTATGCCCATAACATTTAGCTGCATGTGTGAATGAGTGTGTATGTAAGGGGGAATGTTTATGGTTATGAGTCCAGTGGGGCATAGGGAAGCTTTCAGGTGAGAGAGAACCAGAGCATTTGTACTTTTATAGTTATGAGGACCCTTGTTGATATTATCAGTTTCCTAATCCCTACTAAAATTGACCATCACATCTAATGTATGCCTAACCACTTGGAATATAGTTGGATCATTTACTGCTTTAAAAAACTTTTATACTGGTACTTTATGCAACTCATTAGTTCAGACTCTGTCTAACTCCAACTCAAATGAGTCCATTCTGTTCTGCTCTGATTGGCCAGGATGACATTGTAATCAAACAGTAATATAATTATTTTTTCTCATTCTTTAATGATTAAAAGGCTTTTGATGTAACAACCAGTGGGGTTAGGAACAGACCACAGACTCAGAGCTGAATGAGCAGGTTTATTGATGAGATAATGCTGATAGGATGGGTTGGAGGCTCAGATCGAGAAGTAAGATAGCGTCCAGTGAATGTAGTGGAGCTGAGATGTGGGGGAAATGATGATGGCAGTAGTAGTAGTGAGGAAAGCCGGGAGTGGAGCAGGTCCAGGGAGGCAGCAAGCTGGCAGGAGGTTTTCTGCAAAAATAAGAAATTTAAATTCTCAGAAGTACTGAGGGAAAACACTGAGAAAAGCTCTGAGGTTGCCTTGATGTAGTTTACTAAAAAGAAACTGTAACAATGTGGCAGAGAGCTGCGGTATTTAAACAGAGCAGTGATGAGATGATTGGCAGCAGGTGTGTGACCAGCAGCTGCATGAGCCTGGGACCCGCCCCTAGGGAGAGAGTGACACACAAGGGAGGGGAAACACAGTGGGAAAAAAAAACAGACTGCAAAGGCATGGATATGACATTTGACCTCTAGGAAGCATGATTTAAATCATGTTTAACAGAAATATCCAATCTCAAAAAACATGACTTACCCCCTTTAACTTAAAAATAAATCCTCAACCCTGTAGTAAAACCATGTCTTAATCCTCTAACTGCTCAAAGTGAAGCCTGTGCAAAACATCTTCACATCCCTAAGATCTACTCATGCTCAAGGAGTTCACAAAGATAGAGGTAAAATAGCACACACAAACACACACACACCCATACACACAGGGCTGCATTGACAAGCTTTTCCTCTCTTTAAGTGTCCTGCTGGGTCCAACTAGTTTCTCTTCCACAGCACTATTTTAATATCATCCTATTATTAAACATATACACACACACACACACACACACACACACACACACACACACACACACACACACACACACACACACACACACACACACATTCCTAAGGGAATTAGGAGCCATTAATTAGAATATTGATGTTGTAGTTGTAGCTGGGTTGCACATTTTACTAAAGCAATCACATCCCTCAGCTGACAAACACCACCACAGCATTACTGATGCAGGGAAAGTCTATAACACTGAGTGTGTGCACACTCATATTGGTGTGTGTGACATTGTATGTATGCTTTGTCTTCTTGTGAACGTATTGTGTGCATGTGTGTGTGCAGGCATGCAGTGGTGTGCTGCTCTCCATTTTAATGGCAATTCCGACAGAGCCTTTCCCATCTCCCCGTCACCATGGCAACCGAGTGGGTAAGCGGCCACGTTTGTCCCGGGGGCCCTGGCCTTCTTTTGCGTGCCACAGCTGCGCACACACATGTACACACACACTCACGTGCACACATACCAGGATGCACATACTTACCCAAACAGACCTGCAGAAATCACAATTACAAATACATTAAACACACACAAAACAAACATTTACTCCTCAATGCACACATACATAACACATGGACACTAACTGCTACATACTGCATGTGCTCGCAGCACTGCCCCTCCACCCTTTCAGCCTAGGCTTTTCCATAAAATTATTCCTACACGCCTCCCCCTTCTCCAAACCAGTGCTTGGGATTTCCCATTTAACAGGGTTTTCCCAACTCCCTTTACAGAAAGCTCTATAACATCTCTCTCACACACATATACATTTCCTAAACTGGCAATTAGTGTGATCTTTGTGTGTGTCTACTGAAGCTGGCTGGCCAGTCAATGGACTGCAATAAAAAATTAACACTGCCCTTTCTGATGTTTTATTCACACTCCTAATAGATAGGAAAACGTTGAATGCAGCTGGACACCCCAGCCTTGCACAGCCATTCCAAGACTCACAAGTTCAGTTTTTGCTGGGAGCCTTGAGCCTGTAAAAACATTCAGAAGAATTGGTTGAGCCCAGCAGCTGGAACCTGAAGCAGTGAACTGTGGAGGATGGTTTAAATGACAATTTAACTCGCCACCTCTTGAAACTGTTGATCCATGAGAACAATTCTTTACACTAGGTATTATCGATACACAGTGAAACCTTATTCTTCAACTGTGTGGCATGGTCTCTAACTTATTTACATTCACATTATTGTATAACTTAACATACATTTTATGAGGATTTTTTTTTTTTTTTTTACAACAGCTGTTCTGATTTTACACTGAGACAATGACAGCCCTGTTATGAATTTAATCATGCATATTGATGTATCACATGTCAAACATTTAGCACAAGAGCCTCTCAAAAACTGTTCTTTTCTTGAGCAGATGTCTTGTTATCTTAACAAGCAAGCTGCGTAAACATTGAAATGTTTTAGAAAGTGGAGATATGAGGCAGAATCTTCAGGTTTACTTTTTAACTCTATGGAAATATTTCATAACATAACATAAACTAAAGACAAATAGGAAAACCTCACCAATGACTAGAACTTTTATTTTTATTATATTATTATATTTGAGTTTATAAGATCATCTGTCTTTAGTGTACAAAACAAACTCTATAATTTGTATCAAAAATAGAAACTGTAAATGTAATGCATCTCAGGCTGTAGGAGAGGGGGTTGTGAGCTGAGGGACATCTGTGTCCAGCTTACTCAGATTTGCTCCAGAACAACAGATGAGCAGAGCTATGAGCCAAACTGAACTAAATCACTGCAATTAATAGTTGAAATCCTGACATGAGCATCATGACTGAATTGCAGATATTGCTCTTTTCACTTACCAAAACTCTTCATAATGTAGGTTCTATGCTGGAATACATAATCACTACATTTTTGTTATAGTCTGTATGTGCTGAATCACATCTGATAAGTGTTAGGATAATTGCCATAGATGGTAAACTGACTTACAGATGTGCAGAATTGATACATATAATTTAATGTTCATTCAACTCTAATTTCTGTTTGATGAAAGGGTTTATTTTTGCGTCAGCTTAATTAAACCTTTTCAAAATGATTTGGATAAAGACTGAAATGCATCAGACCCTTTTGCTTAGCTTATTAAAGTTAAACAACTGCACTATGTAATTCTGACCTTCTGTCACCTTTATGTCACATGCTGCCAGTTAATGCATGGCAGTTTGTCACTGTTCTAAAAACAAGTGATTAGAATGGCAGTAAGATTTACCTGCTGCTGTTGCTCTATCTGTACTGTAGATGATACAACGGAGCATTGTTTAATTTTTCATTTGTTTTAATGACTTTGCACTGACAAGAAGGATGTCATCATCCTTCATCTTCCCCCAAACCTTGCCCAGGATGTTAATGAATTGTTTATCACAACTGTTGAGGTGAATACATGCACTGTATTCGCTCAACTGAAGTGGGTCAGACAGCTGTAATTCTTGTTGGCTGTATCAAAGTTTAGTAGTGTTGTGCTACAGTACATGGCTTTGTTCTGGACAAAAATCCCCAGTTTGGCATTTAGTAGTGGTGCCTTTTTTTCACAGACAGGACAGCTCATTCTTACACATTTGCTATATACTATTGTGAAGTTAGTGCTACAAATTCATAAGTTTAAGTATAGTTAGTATAATCTGATTTACACAGTGAATGTCAAATCAATCAGGCTCCTGCAGAGTGCTATGCTGAATATGAAATGGTCTAAAAATGCTAATTAATCTGTTATGTGTTACATTATTTTCACACTGTACACACATGTTGAACCATGTAAATTACATATTAATTAATTAACAAAATGAAGCAGTCATAATTATAAAAATGCAGCACAGGTCTGTTGAGGTGCATCTTTAAAAGAACAAAAAGCCACATTTTATGCAACATACTAATGCTTTGAGTGGCTGATCAGGGCTCATGTGGGACAGTAATATCAGTATTTCTGAACTGAAGACCCAACTAATTGATGTCATATAAAAACCGCAGTGTGAGAGGTTTGTGTCAAAAATTAAATTAATCAACACTTCCTGATTTATTTATAGCCTTTTTTGTCCTCCACTCACTGCTGTAAGATGTCAGAAATAAACTGTAGTAAAACAGTTTGGAGAATCCCTGAAGTGGGTCAGAGTAAATCCCAGTTGTGGTTCCTGTGGTATCGCCGGCTTATCTAAACTGACAGACTTTCTGGATCAACAACCGAAACCTACTGTGGCAGAAGGCATCACCCAATGTCTGTTTCATCTAAGTGTGTGCATATCTGTCTCTGTGTCTGTCTGAATGTGCTGGACACAGACCTGAGAGTACTGCTGCAAAGAGACAGGCAATTGGAAAATGTGTATGTCTGCGGATGCAAATGAAATGTGGGTAACAGGACCTCACATAATGGATGATGAAGAAAAATATGGAATAAACAGGCTAATCTGTGAGTGTCATCTGTTTTCAAGCCAAAAGTGAAGCGTCATGAGAATCATTGCAGGGAGAACACTCCCTTTCAAGTGTATACATCTCATTAAAGAGGTTATGCAGTTTTCAGACACTGTTTATATAGAGTTTTTTAGGTTGAAAAAAAAAAATTAGTGAAAAACACTGGATTGGGTACTACTCCTTTCCTTTTTCTCTCTTAGATTGACTCCACTATCACAAACCTTCCTTTTTTGTATCAATTTAACCATGCACCCTACAGGATGAGTGAGGGAATACATTAAAAATCTATAGAGAATTAAAACATTTTTAAGATACTGTAGGTGTAGCTCAAAGTTGCACTGATCTTCTAAAAGTCTTTAAATATGCTAATATCTTACGACTACTTAAAAATCTGACAGACAGTGCCCTCTACTGGGTGTCCAGTGATCGTGCAATTATGCTCACAGTCGCTGTGTTATTCTGTATTTATTTATTATGCACTGGTTTTGCAGACAATGTACTCAACAGTAAAGTGAAACCTGCATTATTTAATATGTTAAACACCTGAGAATCCCAACAGAGTTCTAAATGAAGACAGCTAAACTCACATGTTTATAGGACTTTTATGTCAAACTCAAATTGATTATATTTATACATTTTAAATTGTATGTGGAGGGGGATCTTTAATAATCACTCGTAATATTTGTAATCATTTAATATCAATGAGCAATGACATACAGCAGGGTTCTTGGTGTCTGCCCTGTAACTATTTTGACATTACCACTAGGAGACGCCTGTCAAACATTTTCAAATGGCTTTATGAATCCAAAAGATGGCAGTATAGTCCATATTTTTAAAAAGGCCATTATCACAGTCACTATTATCAGGTATAAGGTATGGCATACTTTGCATTTGGGACAGTAAATTATGATACTCATTCCAGGTCTGATAAACATTATTAAGTCACTTTGATTCTAAAGTTAGTCAATTCTTAATCTATGTACATTTAAGGAGCTTTTTTGTTCTTTAAGAGTTCAAAAGGAAAATAAATTAAAGTGTTAGCTCCAAAGCATCAGTTATGTGCATGACATCATCGCAGTCTGTGCTGCTCTAAATGTGATCAAGAAACTATTTCAGTTCACTGTTGTGTGATGATGATGATGATGATGATGATGATGATGATGAATGAATAAATTCAGCTGCACATGATTAGTTATTCTAATCTGAACTTAGAACATATTACACAACAGCTTGCATGTTCAGCGGTATGACTGATCCAAGACACTCATCATCAACTGACAACTTTCATGACAAGTAGCCTGTATGTATATATGTGTGTGTGTGTGTGTGTGTGTGTG
>JANJYP010077682.1:14603-41478 GCA_024605115.1 Rastrelliger brachysoma
GTGAGATGCCCATTTAAGGTTACTACCTAAACCTGAGGAGCAGCCTGAGAATAACTGGCATACCATGCAATATGATAAACATGGAGTCAACATGAATTGTCAGGAAGAGAGAGAGAGAGAGAGAGAGAGAGAGAGAGAGAGAGAGAGAGAGAGAGAGAGAGAGAGACAAAAGACAGATATGTTGAGAAGAAATGGTCTCCAAATGTACAACACTCAGGAATGTGAAACATCTTGGCATTTTAAGTGATGTGACTTTGAGCCTGGACATGACATGTCATCAGTTATATTTGTTAGCAGTATGGAACATTCACATTAATGAATCTCTCTTTCCATAAAACCTAGGTTTAACTCAATTCGTGCACCATGGAAAACTTTGCAATCAACTCTGTTGAACCCTTTTTTTAATTAAATCAATTTTGATCTTTTGCTCCATTATCATCAATTGCTGCTACTTACAGTGAAGCTCTGTCTGGCATCTCTTAATACAGTTTACATTTGGGATTCATTCTCAGACTTTTTTACATTTGGATCCATCTAATATACGTCTGTAAGTAGACTACAGACAGATGGAGATGAGACAGAGAAGGAGAGTGAGCCAGACTCAGAAACATGCTCTTGGGAAAGAAAGAAAATAAATACTGATAAAAGCAGAAATAAAGGAAAGAGGCCATCCAGAGGAGCGCAGAAGGAAGAAATGAATGAATGTCAGTAAAACACAACGTAGACATAATAGTAACATAAAAGATAAGATGGGTGGGAGAAATAGGAGAATGTGGAAAGTCACTGCTAAGTACTCTACTCATCCAGCAGGTTAAAGAGTCAATAAAAAAGGCTGCTAAGCTTCTTGTCTGACAGAATATTTGTAGCAGGTGCCATAAACTTAACTGCACACTCTAAGCAGCAACTGGTCTTATCTAGCATAGTTTACATAGGGAAAAGTCTGTGCAAGAAAATGAGGAGGCATGCCAGTCAACCCACTCTCTACTTTACAAAACAATATACATATCTGTCTGTGATGTTTAGTGCTGCTTAGATTTAACTGGCCACTGATGTTCCTCTCTGTCTGTAGAGTTTGTCTGTGTTTGGCTTGTTCTATCATGATTTTCCAGAGTGACTCACCTCCGTTAAGTATTTTTGGCAGTCTTGCTCCCATTTTTGATGATTATCCCCTGTAGTTCTGCGATGCAGTAAACAAAAAGAAGACCAACAAGTGGAAAACATGCTGCTATTTTGTCATTTAATCTTCTCAGACATCAGACAAAATCTACTACTATATAAGGATTAAATTTAGCTAATGGTCAATGGTTGGTTGTTCAAAAGGTCATGGACATTCAGTACACATTGTCTTTGATTTTTTTAACTGGACTGAACAGATCACGTGTCATGTGATGATGTACAAGATAACAAAAATCTGCAAGGGAACATCAGTAATCTTATAAATGTAATCATCAACTATTTCACACTTGAGAATGTTGTGTTTTTTTTAAAGTTTCAGCAAGATTCTTCCAAGATTATGTTTAGATCTGAAAGGACTGCTGCTGTGAAAATGAAGCATAATTGATATTATTAACATGACAGCTGGTGTGTATTTTAATCCTCTGAGTTCACTGTGAGACCATGTGCATCTGTGGTGATTCTCCTTGTTACTCTCCCTATGTTTGAAAATCAGTCATTGCATCCGGATTGTATTTTTATTTGTTTGTTGTTTATTTGCCTCAAGTTTTTCCAATATGCTGAGTGGCAAGCTTCTTTCATAGCGAACAAATCCTGCTGAAATATCTTTCAATCTCGTCCACACATCCATTTTCTGGAAACACTTTTAAGAGGCAATTGAGAGATTTTTGAGTATCGTATCTGCCCCTTTAAATGAATCTCTATTCATTCTCAAAGGGGAAAGCTCAGGATAATAGCTTATGTGAGGCAGGCTGGCCACTCCTTTCATTATAATATAACTCCCCTTAGGCTCTTTCTCACTATCTGCTCTTCTCCATCCTGCTCTCTCATCTCACCTGACTCACCCACCTTCTCTCTCATGTCCATCCATCACTCGCTCCTAGTTACAGCATTTTCTTTTAACCTCGTTTTCCTTATTATAAATACCTCATTTCTGTCTTTTTATAGACACCATCACCAACACATTTATACATACAAACACAGGTGACCTCCCTCTCTCTCTTTCTCACTTTCTGGCTCTCTCTCTCTCTCTCTCTCTCTCTCTCTCTCTCTCTCTCTCTCTCTCTCTCCCTCTCTCTCACACACACACACGTACAAACACCCATCCCCTCCTGCTTGCAGAGCCAAATGATGCAGGAGCAGCGGCAGCAGCTGCTCTGACACATTCTGGTGTGACAAACACACACCAAAAAGGCAGGAGGAAAGAAGAAGAGGAGAAGGTAAGAAGGAGGAGGAGGAGGAGGAGGAGGAGGGGGGCAGGAAGAGGAGAGAAGGAAGAGAGGCGAGAGGAGGAGGAGGAGGACACTACTCTGGCAAAAGGGCACTGGAGGACAGGGCAAGGAGAGAAGGACGAGAAAGAGGAGGGAAAGGGAAAGAAGGAAGGCAGAGGAGACGGGTGTTGCAGCCATGTCAGACACACCTTTGCAGAGGAATGGCACCGCGACAGCCATGTGAGTAGAATGTCTTTATTTCTATCTATCTTTCCCTCCATCTCTCCTCTTCTTACCCACATCCCTCCATCTGACAGGGGTTGTCATGGGAACGGGAGCTCCGTCATGGTGAGGCTGCTGCTCAGTCATGACTGGAGAGGAGACACGCGGTACACCATGTACACTCCTCCCTATGCTTTCCTCTCTCTCTGTCTTGCTTTTCTTCACTCACCCTCACACTCCTTCCGCAGACCTCTCACCTCTCTGCACATCAACCTTCTGTGGCTTTATTTCCTGCTTTCTGTTACTGTTTCTGTGTCTCCTACTTTCCTTTCTACAAAATCAGTCCTCATCTTCCTCAACCTCACACAGTCCCTGTTCCTGTCTCCTTATGTCATGGTCCAGCACAGTGTGTGTGCATGTGTATCAGCGTGTGTGTGTGTGATGTGCCATGTTTTAGTAAAGTCAATCTGCAGGCTGTAGGCTTGGTCCAGCCTCAGTGTGTCAGCACAGTCCGCCATGCTGCAGAACCCTTTTTGCTGTGTGTGTGTGTCTGTCTGTAAGCGTGTGTATACATGTTAATACATACATGAGAAAAAATGGCCATGCAAAGATAAAAATCCCCTCGGTTACTGGTAATTTAATCAGTGTGAAAATCTGCCTAAAAAGACTTAAAACCCTTATTGCATTCATGACTGCTATAGTCAGAAAATCACAGCAAGACACATAATATGACAATGTGTGAAGTATTTTGTGACTTGCTTTTTTGGATAGAAAAATGTTGCTCAGCTCAGATACTGGTCAATCAGGTCAATCTTCAAGAACTAGAAATGCACCATGTCAGCAGACTTTTCACATCAGTCTGACCCTTCAACTGCATTTGTAGGCAAATAGTGTTTCCATTTGCATGCACAAGGTATAAAAATATTCTGTATTTTACAATCTGCAATGTTATGTGCATACCATCAGAAATGCTGTAAAATGATTTGATAGCTGCCCAAATATTCAACTGCTTCTGAGAATTATATTTGATAATGTGAAAGTAGATTTTATTCATAGACATGGCTTCATAATAATAGCAGATAACCTTTTGGTAGAGAGCAAGTGGGACATCAAGTGTCACAGAGTGAGCCTGTTGCTTTAAGAGAGAGTTGCATTATGGGTTTTCATGGCCGTGTTTATAATTTCCAGTAAACCCAGTTTAGCCTGCAATTTTCTGCTGACTCGTGTTTCATGGAAATACATATAAAGAATGAAAATTATATTTGTAGCACAAGAATGGACTGGAAAGAATTTGTCAAAGGACCAAGAAATACTGTATGGACACAATCATGGGTCAACATTTCATATTATGTTATGTTGAAAAATGGGAAACACCAAATGACAATCAGTCTCAATGAGATTACAAATTTGTGATTGTAATAATTAACTCAAAAGTGTCCATAATATTTGCAAGAGCTTTCAACTTTGTTAAATTACTTAAACCTTTCCATTTGGACCAATTGTGACATTTCTGCCTTGATAACTTATATCATCACAATGTGCATTCGGAAAGGATTCAGGCATGCATTCATAAGCATATGTCAAATCTCACCACTCAACAAAACTTATTATCATAGACTGTGCAAACAATTCCTAATGTTCCCTATTAAGGTTTACATTCAATTAGTCAGAAGAATGCATGTTGATGTGTTTAAGATTGACAAATTCAACCTATAAATGTGAAATGGATTGCGTTTATATACTGTTGTTCTTTTCTAGGGCTCATCAGAAGTGGCATAGTACTTTTTACAGTGCTTTTTCTAATGCTCACTCACTCATTCATGCACATGCCTACAAAGAACAATTTGAAGTTCAGTGTCTTGCCACGTGATACTCTGACAGAAGGACTGGAGGGGTCATCAATCAAACCACTGAACTTCTAATTGGTGGACTCGCCACAGCCACCCTAATAAAATTGGCACTTTGGAAATAAACAAAACTGTATTTTTATGTTAATGGTTTGCATGATTAACTGATTTTGTTTGATGCTGATGTTGAGGTTGAAGTTCATTTCATAAATGCTTGTAAGTGGAAGTCGAGTACAGTATTTTCTTTTTTACATAACTTTGAGTCCAGGGTTCTCATGTCCTGAAAATAAGTTTAAAAATCAGCACTTTTTATTTATATTTGTTCTTGTGATATACTGTTACTGAAGGAAATGATAACACCTGACTCTTAATATGTAGTGTTTTTTAAAGCTTTATTTTTCTTTCCTCGTAAATTTTCCCAATTTAACCAGAAAAAACAGCACATAAAATGACATGAATTGTATCGGAAGTATTGAGAAAAGTTGATAGATAGAGACTCCACAATGAAACATGTTAGGGAGAAAACCTAATCACAGTGTTCACCGCAGTTTGTCAAACTGTGTGAAAAAGGAAATGAATAATACTTCACAAAAGCAAGATTTTTACTTTTTGTCAAACTTCTTGAATGAAAAGACTTGATGAGGACTAATTTGTGTTAAATCTACCCCAATGCCAATAACAAACTAACAAGCTCCTACATATAGCTTTAAAGGTTGATTATGTTGAATGGGGCAGAATACCACTAAAGTGTGTCTAGGTCATAGTCACAACAACAAAAAATAATTCCAGTAGTCGGGTTGCCTGGTTTGTTGCTAGGTCCGAGTGTTACATACTGGACTAAACACATGGACATATTGAGGATAGTATTTCAATGGATTTCATATTTCACATGCATGGACACCTGGGGAGCTGCAAAAAGTCCTGTGATATGGTGATATATATATATATTTTTTTGATAGCTTTTAATAAATATTATACATAATCAATATTTAATGTTAGCTTAACTGAAATAGCAGTATTAGGCTACAAGTGTCAACTGAAAGTTGTGGAAACCATCAAACAACCTAAGTTTGCTGGTTAATGTGAATATTTTTTAGAGGTGATTAAAATGGAATATCTTTCAATTGTGATAATTTTTGACTCACCTGATCAGTGCAGGTGATAAGAACAGGAGAGTGGGAGATTTTCAGTAACAGTCAGAGCTTTGTGGGTGTACTGTTGTTTTTTGGTTCTACTAAAAATCTTTTTTGGGTGCTTATACAACCATAACATCTTAAATTGTGCTGTTGGTATGTTTCCCAATACAATGGCACTTATACATGCTATGTATATTATAAATTATGCAGCTTCTTTGCTGCATAATATGTAGTTTTCTAGTGTCCTTATTTGGGGTATATTATTATGGTGATAGCACAACCTGTGCATCTACAGTTCCAGATAAAAAGTCTAAAATCCCAGTAGATGTTGCAGATCAAGGAATGCTGTGCTGTTTGCTGGTCTGAGTGATAGTCAGCATGATATATTAGGGCTCACCTACAAACTGAGAGTCTTAATCAACTGCCAACAGACAGTTGGAGTGACAGGCCAGAGTGATTTTTACCTCCTGTGTCCAAGCCGCACCCATGGAGCAGGCAGAGAAAGTGCAGTGAGGCATGAAGCAGACATGCTTTCCTGGTGCATTAATAGTTAATGTTTTAATTGGTCAAATGAGACAGTGCTGTCATGATTCAGTCAGTCAATCACATCCTGTCTTTCCTTCCATCTGTGTATCTTCCATCTGTACACTATACTCTCTAGGTTATCTGCTGATTCAGCTGTAGTATTTGTGGTCATGTAAAGCCAAAGTGGCAGACAGCCCAGTCTCTGTTCCTATTTATTGTGCACACGGAAGTCTTACAGGGCAGTAATCCAACAACAGCATTAAATTAAGTTATATTTATGTAACTGTTATTGCAGTTATTGCTAATTGATTAGTCATTTATCAACCATTATAAATAAGCGATTTAAAGATGTCCCTTTGGGATCTTGGAAACTGCAATGCACATATATTGAATATTAATTGATTAATGAACACAGACAGACAAAAAGAGAAAATGTCAGCCTCAAAACAATGCAAGTTTTCCTGGAACTAGAAATTGTCTCGTGCCACTTTCTCTTCAGTGCATCAACTATCCTAATGCAAAAGATTATAGCTTTGTTTATTAGGGATTATTTGATTGTTTTATTAGCAAACACCTAACTGGTACAGCTGGTGACATATGTTTAATCTCTACATTTCAACAAAAGTAATACATTGCATATCAACATTTATATACAGTATATCAACAATATAATCATGAAAGTGATGCAGTTCAGATGGCATCCTTATGGGCATACTTTAATATTAAGAGGAGGTCAGTTGGGTGGTTCCTAATTCAACCAACAAAGGAAACAGAAAACAGGAAATGTGCCTTCAGTCATTTTCTGGTGACAAAATGGACCTTTTCCCAACCCTAACCAAGTATTTTTGTGCCTAAACCTAACTAAGCCTTAACCACAGCATTGTCATTCCATAAAACATCCCTTTTAATATGGTGAGTGACATTTGAAAAGACTGAAACGTAAAGATTGAATATCTCTGTGGTTTGCAGAAATGTTTTATTTTCATGTTTAGGTAGTTGGAGAACATAGAAGAACCTTAACAGTTTAGTTAACTTAAACAGTTAAAATCCAGATATTTCTTTTAACAAATTTACTATATCAACTTTATAAGGAGATAATATGTGTCTATGTCACGCTTAGAATTCTGTGCTGCCCCCAAGTGGCAAAAAAAGTTATGCACATTTATTTATTGCAATTAATGCACATTTAAATTAATCAGGAGATGTACTGTAGGGAGGCTATATAAGGGTGCACTTTTCTCCTTTTCTTTTTCTTTTTTCTTTTGCTTCTTACGCAGTACAATGCTCATGCTACATATGCCACCAGTTATTACTAAAGGGTAACTTGTTAGGGATGTTTTTCTGTTCAATTCTAACTGGTCTATCTGAGCTAGTGACCTCCAAAGTTTTTTCATCTCTGACAATCTCTACATTTGCCCCTCATAAATACTTGCATGTTAAATTTAAGACCCATTTTGTAATGGAAAAATAAACACAGTTAGCTATGCCAAGCAGTGCAGTGTTCAGGGAATTGGCTGTTCAAAATGGGGGGTAAAAGGGTGATAAAAACGGGGAGGAAAAAAATGAATTTTAGATTTGTTTAAACTTCTTGATTGAATTTAGTTAAACTGTGTCTGTAGACAAACAGGCAGTGTCATATTCAACTAGTCCTCCCTCAGTGATGAATAAAATATGAATGAGATCAAGGTTTGGCAGTCCCATAGCAAGAAATATATCTGTTTGGTTTCATTCTCTTTCTAATACACACACATGCACACATATAATAACTTAGTCTGCAGAAGAGGCCAGTCTGTCCAGATGTATGGCTCTGTTTGTGTGTTTCACTTATGTTGGAAAAGAGCGCTAAAGTCGTAAAAAGACAATCAAAAGGGACAGTAGCATTAGCATAAAACACGCATGCAGACAGATGCTTATTCAATTTTTTTCTAATTCACTTTCTTTGTGAATATTTGGTCCTACACACTCTCTTTGCATGTCTCCCACATACTCTTTTTGCATGTTGTTATATTTCTCTGTGTGTGTGTGTGTGTGTGTGTGTGTGTGTGTGTGTGTGTGTGTGTGTGTGTGTGTGTGTGTGTGTGTGTGTGTGTGTGTGTGTGTGTGTGTGTGTGTGTGTGTTTTCCTGCCTCTGGTTCCACATCTGGAGGCCATTACCTCTGAGCTGGGATGGGGGGGTGGGGAGGCGGGGCTGGACTGGCTGTTGAGTGAGGTCATCGCAGCGTCGTGGCGATGAGAGGAACAATGATGCTGTTGTCTCCAACGGCGACCAACCAATGTAACTGATGCCAGAATTGAGGAGTTAAAGGGGGAGGGAAGGTGGTAGCGTTATAGGAGATGAGGAGGAAGTGGAAATGACAGTGTAGGAAGAGAGAAGTGGGCATGAAAGAAAATGAAATATAAAAGAATGTAATGATAAAGTAGAATAACTTTTAAGCAAGGAAGAATGACTTGTAATGACAGTGTGAGTAGGCCAACATAATGATGTGATTGGTGTAATTCCAGGTCAAACAGACTTACGTCTTCAACTGCTGCTGGCTGTAAAGTCAAACAGCTGCAGAGCTTAGCCTGGTTTCATAAACTATATGTTACTAAGAACCCAAACAGATCATAGTCTACAACCTGCATGTGTACACATTAAAGATAAAGTAGTATGCATAAATACAAGGATCCCAGAGTAAAACAGTACATTTTTTATTTTATTATGATGTTGCTTTCAGCCTCCAGTAAAAATAAAGTATGCTGTAGGGTTTTGTCCAACTGAATACTTGGACAAAAAGTTGAAAAGTTCTTTGCAAACAAGATTAATCTAAAAAAAAACACAGAAAATAAACAGTTTCTTGCTACATCTACAGAAACAAATATTACATCTAATACACAGTTTAAGCCTGCTATATCTTCAGATAGATAACAGATTATTGAATTTAGAGCAAATTTGGGAATTTCAGATGAGTTCAAAAAGCTGTAAACACAAAACTAACATGATCACCTTATGAAGTTTACATGACAATTTGTTGTTCATCACCTAGGCAAAGCAAATCTGAAATCGGGCCTAGTTGAGCATAATTGCACTTTTCCACTCTACAGTTCTAGTACAACTCAGCTTGACTCGAATCAACTCTACTTGGTTTTGGTACCAGATATGTTGCTTTCCATTACTTCATAGTACCTCCTCATCATAGCACGGCTGTATGAAACTGTTGTCATGTCATTTTGTACATGACACAAACACAAACAATGGAGGACATCGAGTCAGTGGTGTACTTGCTGCTCGGTCTGTGGCTTTTTGCCACAGCCAAGAAAACAGGAGAGGGCTGCAGGCAGTGAGATTGTATTTAAAAATGGCAGGTTTCATTCTTGTGTTGGATGTCATGCTCATGACTCTTCAGTGGGAACACTCAGTGTGCTGATGTCACATTTAGTGTCAACTCAGCTCGCGTGGAACCTCACCATAGCAGGTACTAGACAAAGTACCTGATACTAGGTACTACCCCTAATGAAGAAGCAAAAAAAAATGCATAGAGCTGAGCCGAGTAGTGCTAGAACTGTGTAATGAAAAAGCATCATTCATTTTTACCTCTGTGTTGGTCTCCACCAAGTCATGAAATGACTATGATCAGGGCAGGCAGAGGAATCCAAAACAGAGATGATGCCGGTCATAAAACCAAAACAATGAGCTGAAGCACACTAAAATGTCATGTATACAGCTGATGGAAACTGCACATTTAAAATAAATATTCCTGTGGGTTTCACTGACACTTTCCAAATAAAACATAATTATTTGACTTACTGAACACAAAGCATTGGCACTTTAAAGAATTTAATATTATTTTACCTTATTTAAAAACATTAGATCACAAAAGATTAGCTTTCATCTTTTGAAAACAAAAAGTATTAAATTTAGAAGAAAGCAAAGTTGTATAGTAAAGCTAATCAGGGCCCAAACACAGCAATCATCAATACAACAATCAACAATATATATTTCAAAATACTTACTTAAAATGAAAAACCAACCATTTTGAATACACATAAAAACAGACATGAAATGGATTTGTAATTTTTGTTCTTTTTTAAAAAACAAAGCCAGACAGGAAAACACACATTTCATACATTAGATATTTTGTTGTCATACTCAAACAGACGGCCAAACTTTGAAGAGGTCCAGTCGATAAATAATGTCAGCAGTCCTCCATCTATCATTCTGTTAGAGACTTCTCGTCTATTTGAACTGGCTTGGAAATGATAAAATAACACATTCAAGAAGCCATATACAGTATGGTTCATTTAGCTGTTAACACCTCTTTAATGCCTCTAAACATCAAAATTCCAATGTATCTTAACATTTAATAGTTTATATGCAAATATGTACACATAAGCTACAAGCTGCATTTGAGTCATTTTTTGATTTATCTAAGTCTTGCAGCTGCCCGGTGGCTTTACAGGACAGACACTCTCCAGCTGCAGTTATTTATTGTACACTTTTTTTTTTCTCTCTTGGAGTAACGCAGTGGCTATTATGTCTGTGTGTGTTTGTGTGTGAGTGTGTGTTACATGCTTCTCTATTCCCCAAAGAGTTGACCAGAGCTGCTGCTGCTGTTTCTCCTTATAAGGATGTCTACTTCTGGAAGGAGGGATAGAGAAAAGGAGAAAGATTGGAATGAGGGATTGAGTGAGAGAAGAAAAAGAAACCAGGGAAAAAGAGTCAAGTAGGTGGGGGATCAGGTGAGGGATGGAGAGAACAAGAGAGGCAAGAGGTAAGCGAAGGTTGGAGGAGTGACGGTTGAAAGAGAAAGAAGAAGATGTAGAAAGAAAGGAGGGATGGAGGGCCGAGGTGGGTGGGTGGGTGGTGGGGTATACAAAAGGAAATGAAAGAGAAAAGTAAAGTGGATGGGAGTAAGAAAGGAAGTGGGAAGAGGAGAATGGGTATGGGAAAGGACAGATGAATGTACAAATGAGGGCAAGAATGCAGCCAAGGAAAAGAGGGAGGGATGGAGGGAGAGAGAAGAGGAAAGTAAGAAAGTAAAGTAAAAGGGTGCAAGAAAGTAGAGAGAAGAGTAATGAAGCTCAGGTGGACCTAAAAAATAAGGGGAAAATAAAATTGGGACATGAGTAACTATGACCCATTTGAGCAAACTCCTTTGTGTGTGTGTGTGTGTGTGTGTGTGTGTGTGTGTGTGTGTGTGTGTGTGTGTGTGTGTGTGTGTGTGTGTGTGTGGTGCAAAGGTGTCCAGCGAATGCTCATCTGCATACATCAGTTCATTAAGTGATACAACTATCATTTTTTCCTTTTTTCGCCCATACATTCCTATTTTCTAACCCAGAGTGCTTCTATTGATGTCTCTTTGAAAGGCGCTGGAATAAGTGCATGACTTGAATGACCAGAAATAGAAATTGAAGTGTCAGCTTTAGGATTGTTTGTGCGTGGGTGGCATTACTGTGTATAGTTTCATAAAACGGTGTTATAAGATCATCAAATATGAACACTTGCTATTTGCAAGATTCTGCACTTTATCTCTCATCTAAAAGTGAGAAAAATAAATTGCATGACCTGTACTATCAGCTTATAAAATTCTACAGACTTAAAAACCACATCTACTAAGGAAACCCAAACCCATACATTCAAATAATTTTTAACACTGTATACTGTATCATAGCAATATTTTACAACATGTGAACAAAAAGACTACATTTAAACTCAAGCCAAACATTAGTTGGTTAGCTAATTAGCACTTCTTTTTAACATTGATGTTAAAACTCATAAACATAGAGGCTAACTGCTTCTTTTGAAAACTTATTTTTTGACTCTTTGTTGAAAACCTCCTTATTTCCATCCCTTGTTTTACAGGAGGCATTTGAGAGCTGAAAATTTGTTTTGACAAAAACTATAATTTAGCTACTAATAATAGAAAAAGAACGATGTAATGTCACTTTAAATTTGGGAAATTCTGGAGTTCCAAGTAATATATGTCCAGTTGAATGCACACAATGCCTCTAGGTGCCTGTGGGTGAACCAATTAAAAATATTACAATGGACACATTTCAGTAGCAATTTATTGTTAAAATAATGTTCATTGTATTTTTACTGCATTGGAATTAAGCTGTGTCCTATTTATTATCTAATAGATAAAAGATGCTATCCAAAATGCTAGAATTGTTTTGCTGGTTGTAACTTTTGAAATTGAGATAAAATACTGTTTGTTGAACAATGATATAGAAACTATTAAATAACTATTGAAGGGTAAGATACCTTTGACATTGTATTTGCATGAATATTCATGATGAATATATTGAAACAACAGTGGTTAAGAATAATGAAAACACCGAAGGTTGCTTAACAAACTTTACTGTTTTTCTCGTTGCTGTAGAATTTCATTCATTGTCCAGTGACAGTTGTGTTTTGTTCTTCTTCACTGTTTACCTTTGGTTACTTAACAACCATTGACAAGCCAATTAGCAGTAGCAATAGCTTTAGCAACAGCAATAAGATGTTTAGTGCTAGATATAGACCACTCCATGTGAATGGGTTAGCATTCAGTGCAGTTCAGCTGGTCATCATCACTGAAATGACATATACCATAACTTATACCAACCTGCATTTAATGGCTAACACATGACAGCAAGGTTTCTGTTTTTCCTCTCCACTTTTGCAAAGCTGTCTTGACAGTATATCATTTGTGTTCACAACAGAGACACAGAAATATTCTGCATTTTAGGAACTCTTCCAAGATTGTGAGCCAAGGGAAATGCCAAACTATGGTAACTAAATTGATGACTAATGTTTTGAGAGAAGTTTCAGATAGACTAAAATGCCAACATGTCACCACTTAAATAAATCAGAAGCAGAAAAGAAATGGAAAACTGGTGAATGAAAATGGATTATGAAAGAGAAACAAGTCAAAGATTGCAGAGCTCTTATAGGAAGATGGCAATGAAAACTGTTCTACTACTTCCAAAAGAAAACCAAGCAATCAATATTTATGACTTATCTGAGGAATACATTACTTATGATAGGAATAAATGCATCTAAACCTGAGTAAAGATTAAAAAACAATCTGAGATATAAATAATCTTCAGACTATGACTTTCTTTTTGTCATTGTTACATCTGATGGTGAGTATGCTAAGCTATGCTGATGACAAATCACCTTTGCTTCCCTTTTTCCTTACTTCTGCAGTTTTATTTTGCTCTTCCTCCTTTTGTCCTTCATTCCTTTTTCTCTCTCTCTCAATTTTCCTCAACCTTCTCCCTCCCCTACCTTTATACTATTGCTTACCTCATCCACCCCTTCCTCTTCTCTCTCAGCTGCTCCTCCCAGCTGTTTAATCACACATGGCTCATGCCTAAAAAAGAGAGGGACTGAGGGGAGGGGACAAATGGGAGGAGAGACAGGGAGCCAAAAGAAAGAGTGGGTGATAGAGACAGAGAGAGAGAGAGAGAAATGCAAGCAGCGTTGCTGAGTTTGAGGCACATGGCCAGTGAATGAGAGATCTTTGCGTCCTCTCAGTGCGAGCTCCTTGTTCCACTGTCTCCTCTCTCTGTGGTTGGATTACTGCTGAGGAAGGACCTTGTCTGGATACTCCTCCTCCTCTTCTTCTCCTTCTCTTCCTTTTCGCCTCTACTTCCCTCTTTTCTCTGTCTCGCTGAGGGACTCCAGCTCTCTGTCTTCCCCGAAGTCTCACCTCTCGTTCTCCTTTCACTCCCCCTCTCCCCTGGTTTCCCCCCTCAGGATGTCGTGTGAGGAGGCTCAGCTCCACAAAGAGAGGCTGCAGGCCTTGGCGGTAAGTCAAAGTGTGTTTAAACTGTCTCTTTTTGCTCTGTTCATCTGTCTTTTTTATGTTTTGTTGTCCTTGTGTGTTTGCTTTGCTGTCTGTTTGTCTATGAGTGACTTGAAACATGGGGACTTCCATGACTGTCAGACATCATGTCTCACCTTGACTTAATCTGCCTCTCTTTCTGTCATTCACTGCACCATATCTCACTTAACTGTCTGACACCTTCAAGTTCTCGCAACTCCGCCTGTCTCTCTGCCTCTTTCATTAGCCTCATTTTCTGTCACGCACCCTCTGTCTCATCACATTACTCATTCGTGGTCTAATCAGTACAACTGAAACACTTGTAAAGGGCGGGAAAAAGTATTAAACTCTGACCGTTTGATATGCATGGGATAAACACACCTGTAGAGAGGCTAAATGTACAGTGACCCTTTGGCTTGAACTTGACTTGTCATTGCCAACACTGTTGACACTATACAATGTGTACATTGGCATTGTCGTCATCCACCTCAGTGTCTTTCCTTGAAAGCTAAATGCAAACTGAGGCTAAAAAAAGCTAAAACCAGCTTAAATTGTCCACTGGATCAGCTTTTTGAAGCTTGCATCCAAGAGTTAGATTGCTTTTTGTTATTAAATTAAGAAGTTGATATGTTGAGTACCCTCTAGCATGACATCATAGCCTCCTACACCCATTTTTGTCACATAAAACAAAGTAATTTTTGTCACAGTGATTGTAATGTGCTTTCCTCATTCACTGCACTTCTGTCTCACACTGCTGCTGCATTTGTCTTGCTGTTCGTGTCATCTTTCATCTTGTTCTGTGTCCTTTTTTTGGGGGAAACCAACTCAGTGGAAAGTTGGTGGAAAGTCAGATCTTTCTTTTTTTCTTTTCTTTTTTTTTGGAGGTTTTTAGGTGTATCTCAGCTGTGAGTTGCAGTAGTCTAATTTGCGTTTCAACACTTATGTGCGTATAATGTTTCATGATCAAGGAGTCATCTGTTGAAGTGTTTGGCTCAGGTCCTGATGGGACTTCAGAGCAACAGTTAAACTGGAGTTCACTGCCTGGAACTAAATTTGGCGCCAGTGAGAACCACAGCATACCACACACACTCAAGACGCACAGAGGCACAGGGACACATACACACATACACACACGTTCAAACACACAAGTGGGGGAACAGCCGCAGCAGCAGCAGCAGATGGAGAAACTATTTTGGCCACGTTGAAACATGGCAGCCATACCAGGCTTCATGTACTTAAACCAGTAAGCAAAGAAAGTGAGTGGAAAGTTCTCATGATCTGAGCAGAGAGGAACAAGCATTTCTGTTCATTGCATCATTATTGCATATGTCTTTAGCAAAACACTAACAAAAAAAACATTGATTATGTTATCTCATAAATTGAGTTTTGGTTTGGTACACCAGGCCAAGAAAAACGCAGTCACCGTTCTGCAAATTATACAACATATTCTGGTGGCATGCAGCTGTTGTAAACTTAAACTGAGCACTACAAAGAATGCTCTATTTAGTAGTCTAAATCTATCCTGAAGGAGTATTTGATATCCTACTGGAAGTGCCAAGAGCTCTGACATTAAGTACAGCCAGGCACTAAATACAAGTAAATCATTTTAGCCCCTTTGTCTCCTCCAAATGAGCATCTGTCTTGACTCAACTAAGTGTGTATACACTATATCAAAGACAATAACAGCACTAATAGCTTTCAAGCCCCAACAAAGTACTTAAATAGAAAAGGGTTACTAATAGTACTAACAACCCCCTTAGGCAGCTAAACACTCTGTAAGACCTGCAAAGAGCCAAGTAATGCAGGTCCAGTGTAAATACAGAAGCTGGACAAAGTCTTTTGGAGCACCTCAGAGAAAGTGAAGGATTCTTTAAACACCTCCTTAGTTTCTTAATAACAAGGCAAGTTCAGAGAGCAAAAATCACTGTCACTAAAGAGTTTAAACTTGGTTAAAGTAATTGAAAATTTGACTGCTAGAACTAGGTGATGTTATCCTCAGTAAGGATGTTAAGATGGGAAATAGTAAAACAAAGGGTTCATATGGATGTTTGCAGGCAAAAATGTGTCATCACTGACCTCCTTTACAATATGAAAGTTGAAAATATGTTCTAAATAACACCAGATTCTCTTTGCGTTTTTAATCATATGCATATTTTCTGTCTGACTGGCTCTCTGCATATTTGAAAGAGCATCTCTGACCCCCTGTAGAGAGGTGTACTCTGCTACTGTAATGTGTCTGGTCTGCAGCTGACATGCTAATGATTTCATCAATAATTGATACTCAGAGATTTCATTGTCATCGCCATCAGTGTCTTTCCTCATCAATTCTTTAGCAGACCTCTATAGCCAATTTGGACGCGTCTTTGAAAATCAGAGCCAAGTGTTTGACCAGCCATTGCTATATCTGAGCCCTCAAAATACACAACCGCATTGTTTCTGATTAACATGACATGTGGGATTCAATATCAAGTTCCATGCCGTATTTTATCTATTTAAATTGAAAGAGAGCAGACAGCTACCATTATAATGTTCATTTACCAAAGAGTGTGGCTCATGAATAAAGTATTGAATTAATGGCTGTCATTCAACTAGCTGTCTTTTAAACCTTGGTGAAAGGACAACATAACTGCCTGTTGAATCATCAGTAGGTGGAGGGATATAGTGTGATGAAACACTACACAATTATGAATTAGCATTGAAATCATTCTTACAGTAATTTTGACATATGTTCACATTAGGGGTGACATCTATACTGCTGTGGTCTGCTTGTTCACCAACATATAGACAGATAATAGAGGCCACTATCATTACACAATAAACTAAAAAGATGCACAGATTGTAATAATTCAATTTACAAGATTAATATGCTTTACATATTTAATCAAAATATATTGTGTTCATTGATTGCCCACCTCTACAATGACTACATAGTGCAAGAATGTTCTTTGTCTGTCTGTCCGAATGCTTGTTTACTTGATAACAAGATTACTGAGAGCATTAATCAGAGGATGAGACATTTGCCGTATTTAATCTAAGAGTTGATTAGTCTGTTGGCCTGCACACAGACAAGGATTCCCACAGTCTGATAGTGATTAAGTTCTGTCAGCGGTGCTGGTTTCCATGGTTACTTATTGGTCAGATTAGCGGAAAGTTGTGATGTCAATGTTGTTAAATCCAGACCTGTAATTGGTGTGTTATTAACATGTAATTATAGCTGGAGGGAGCATGGCCTACTCAGGGTTCCCCCCAAAAAACTGATTAGGAGTTTTACATATGTGTGTATGTGTGTGTTTGCATGTGTGTTCACCAAAGCCGATTTGTGTGGTTTTGGGATCAGCGACTGAATGAGGAGTGCTTCATCTTTCTAATTAGCTGTTGCCCGTGTGGCCTGCTGACCACAAGCGGCACAGCAAAATACTTATACCGAAGTGTGTGTGTGTGCGTGCGTATATGTGTGTGTGTCTTTGTATGCACTCATTCACTAACCTCACTGTTGCGTCTGTGATATGTTTACACAGATGACCTCAGCCCTTTGGACTCTCTGCTGCCCTCCAACATGCATGAGGCCACGAATCATCTGGGGCCAAGTTTAGGGATGAATTAGGAAGTGGGAAAATGATGTGAGTGTTTATGGGAAAGAGGGGGAATGAGGGAATGACAGCTGTTGACACTGGGAAGAGACAGGGACTGTGGCTGGCAAGAGTTATAGAAATTTCACACTCAAAATCTAGCATTTGTTTTATGTCTTGAAAATGCTGAATGACTGAGAATCATTAGCAGTTCTGCAAGGTAAAGATAATTCATTATTTTACTGTCCAAGAATCCACCTCAGTTGATCGTCTGGATGAGCTCTGTGAAGTAATCTATGTAAATCATGTGGTTGGACAATGCTCTGGATCCACTTAGTGAGGTCTAAGAGAGGGAAGTGAGTGAGGCTGGGTGAAGGTGAGGGGGATGCTGTTGCTAGACCTTGGCATGCAGTGTGATTTGTGATTTGTGTGGAGGGACAGAGTAATGGACTGCACTAAGAGTGGTAAATAGAGTAGGGGGCTGGGCTGTCTGAAGACAGGCATGTGCAGTTTCACTTTGCAAAGTTTACCTTCTCAGGGACTGACATGTTTGCAGCAGTGAAACCCTGAAAACAATTATGGATAATAATGTTTGAGGTTGTCAAAATGCAGCAGTGTTTTCTCCTAACCTGCTAATAGTAACTTTAGTCTGTGATCACATTTTCACTACACTCTCTCAGTTTTTCCGCTACATGCAGGTTTAATGACACTGCTGTGCCTTGTGCTCCAAGTCAAACATACCTGTTGCTTAACTGTTACTGTGAAAGTACACAGTGTGTTAACATAACACTATCCAAAAACTGAGCTCTTTTAGTTTCCCAGTAGCTTGTTACAGATTAGCCTTTACCTTTCTGTTACCCACTTGAGCAGCAATTTCATCACAGCTAGGTGAAAGTGATTATATAATTGTTTGTAACTTTGTGTTGCAGCGTTGTTTTGCCAGAGCAACAGGAAAAGCCTAAAAAATCCTTTGTATGAGACTACCAAATCCGACATACATATTAATCCCTGCGCTGCTGTTCAGACAGTATTATGCTCTATCTGAAGTGAGATTGAACACAACTTTTGGATCCCAAATGCAGCTAAATCAAATATTTCTAGACTATATACTAAAACAGATGTTTGCCATCTTTTAAGGTTGTATTTAGTGAACATGGGATCTGGTTGATTTGATTCTGTTGACTGAGAAGACAAATATTCCAGTCAGATCGCCCCCATCTGCTCCATTAAATTGAAATAGTGTGTACACGGACAGCACAGAGGCACAGCTGGTTGGCTTATGGTATACCACTGAATGCACTGCATCAGTTTCAGTATATGTTAGATTTCCTGATTTAATGTCTTAGCTTTTGAATATTTGGCAGAATGGGTGTTTTGTTGGATCCTGGAAAGGCAGGAGTGGATAGGTGGCTAAAGGAGGCATGGTTTACGGACTTCAGCAGTTAATGGGGGTTGGGAGTGTGCTTGGGGCAAAGTCATTTTAAAGAGGATAGGAGGTGGGGGACATGGGGGTGTGGTTTGTCGGGTAGTAGGGGGTCTGGGGCATGCTAGGTATTACATGCCATCTAAAATTAGCAGCAGCTGTCTTGGGCCTACTGGACAGTCTGGCATGTTTGTGTGTGTGTGTGTCTGTGTGTGCAAGCCTGTGTGTGTGTGTTTGTGTAAGAGAATGTGGTTCACAGATGCTTGAGATAAGAGATGTTGCAATACAGCCCTACTGGGTACTGGTGGCTTTCAAATTATTTTGGTGATATTTAAGCTTAAGTAGTAAACAATACAGAGTGGACAGGCCAAAGAAACTGCAAAGTGAACAAGTATGAATGCAGTAGCGTTAGTCTCATTACTCCCCTAATAACAGAAAAACTCTAGTTTGCAGATAGCAATAGTACTTGTATGAACAAAGAAGTCAGGATTACAACAAAGACATTTTCTGTATTTCAGTGTATGTGCAGAGGTATGCATGCTTCTGTCTCTCCTCAATATGGACACCATGAGTATAGTCACCACCTGCTGCTATCGCATGACAATGGTATGCAAGACATTTCAGTGATGTGCCAAGTTTTCATTCACTAACACCACCTTTACAGTTAAAGAGTTATCAGGTTAGTGTTCACAAGCCTCTGCTAGCTAACAAATTATCATTGTCTGAGAAGGATATCACACTCGCTTAGTAACTAGTAACAGCAAAATTGATGTTTTCATAAGCATGCAGCAACTAATAGTTATTTTTATTCTTTGTATTGTTTCATACATTAATATAGTGTTATTGCTTTTTAAATGAAGAAGATATCCCATTTGTATCTGACTAAAACCAGCAAATTCTCACATTTGAGAAGCAGGAAGCAGCAAATGTTTGACAATTTTTACACGGTGGATGACTTGGTACCATTTCAGTCTCTGGTCTCTCAGCATTCAGGTATGGCGGTCCGCTGACTGGAAGATGATCTTCACTGTGAGATGTTTCTAATGGGCGTGTTGGCATTTGTAGAATGTAACCCATCCGATCTGTACCCAACTTCTGTTCACAAGCTTGACGTCAGCAGAACTTTGAATCCTAGAGAGTTATATCACTTCTTTAATGCATCGTAACCAGCGTAACCTAAACAGTGTGACAAAGTCACTGCTGTGGCATCGGATATTTTAAGTATAGAACCCAGACCGTATTGGCGTTCTTGAATGGTGTCAACAGTAGCAGGAAAAGTTGTGCCCTCTATGTAAGAGCTTAGCAGTAAGCCAAGTGGGGCCAAACACTCAGTGAGTCAAGAGTGTGGGAAGTCATGTGTGTGTCACCAAAAATGTTGACATATTTTCCTGAGGGGGAGGAAAATACAGTGAACAGAGGAAATCTGTCAGTTCAACTGTACAACCTTTATCTTGTTATTAACTTTTCCGTTTATGCTGTGAAAACTTGTGATACATTCAATGAGTTTACAAAGTGATTATGAACTGATGTCATATAAACAGGGTGACAGCAAGATGAAAAGTTCTTGGCACCAAAATCCAATTCACTTTAACATTTAACATTTCACTACCTAGCTCTTTTTACAAGACATGTACTAAAACTAGAAGAGTTCACAGTATATATCATATCTAGGATTCCCTTTTGGAAATCCTTGAGGAAACTTCATGAGGGAAAGGAAAAAAAGGAAAACTTGGATGAGAACAATAAGCAGTAATACTGTATGAGACAGCAGGGCTTTAGCCTCTGTTAATACATTTTGATAAAACATTTACCCATACAGTTATTTCTAGAATTTCTCATACCAGCAGTCACCACCAGAGTGAAAGTTCAAGTCTGATTTAAGACTGTATTCAGACATAAAGTTACATGACTATGGCAATGCAGTACCTGCATCTTTACATTCTGAAGACTGAAGAGATGGTGTTTAGGCTTAATCACTTAGGTCTGCTCTTATACAGTAAGTACCACAGGGTTCATATTGATCATATGGAGGGTCCATAAGTCTCTGGCTTAGACTTCAACCACAGATGTAGTCTTTGTGCAGTGTTCTTTGTGTATGGAGTTGAGCAGAAGTTTGTGTGGCTATTTTACCATGCTGTGTTAGAGAGTACTATAAGATATGGTATTTTAGCTTGGTATTTTAACGTGACAGTGCAGTTGAAATTACAGATATCTCACCTGGTACACTGCTATGTAAATTATGGGGGTTAAAAAAAACCCAAAACACTTGTCCCTCTAAACAATTTATGGGCAGTCTATTATCAGACAGGCACAAAAAATAGTGTCTGGCCTAAGTCACATTCTCCACCCGCTGTTCCAGCTCTTACCTTCTGCTAGAAGATTCAAGGTTCCCAAGGGCAGGCTGAACTGTTATAAACATTTATTCCTGTCTATGTCCATTAAGCTTCTCAACACTAACATGGAATGTAGATGTTGGCTATGAGGGTTGTGCAGTATGTCGCCATTGTCAGAAGGTGTATATGTGCAAGTGAGAAATGTTGATGCATACAGAAGCCACATGTTGTCAAGATGCTTACGTTTTTTACATTTATTTTGCAGTATGTGTGACTTAGTCTCTTCTGTAGAACTACAGGATGGAGTCCAGAACAAATTTCCCTAAGGGGATATTAAAGAATATTTTATTTTTTTCTTATCTTATTCTCTCTATCTCAACACTTGTGATAAATGGTAAACTGGAAAGTAATTCTCCAAGGTACCGGTATTCTACATTATCTGGCAAGTTTGGATGTTTGGTTGCGCAGTATTAGATTTGCTGTGTTGGCAGATTATGTTGTTTTGCTGCAAAGGAAGAGCCACTGTCAACTTTTTTTTAACCAGATTAGCCTACTTTTGTATTGTTTTCTCTCTCTCTCTCTCTCTCTCTCTCTCTCTCTCTCTCTCTCTCTCTCTCTCTCTCTCTCTCTCTCTCACTATANTCCCTCTGCAGTAAACACCCTCCCTCTGTTGCCTCACAGAATGAATGAGGAGTTTGTTTTATTTGTCGCAAGGCTGTTGTTTGTCTTAAAGGGCCCTTAGGCCAGTTTATTATACAATATGAAAAAATTGTATTATATTTTGTATAGAATACTATATTTCACATTGAAACAGCACTACTGTAGATAGGCATGCCTACAATATACATTTATGTCTGGAATGTGATGGAAACCAGCACCCAAGAAATCTTTGATCTTAGGATGTTAAGCATGTGTCTATGGGTGTCACTGTGTGTTCTTGTGTACATTACTGTATAGTCAAGGATTCCCCAACACAGCACTCACACGCATACACACGCACACACACACACACGCGCGCACACACACACACACACACACACACACACACACACACACACGCACACCTTGAACATTGTTTTATTTTGAGTATGTTCAGGTTTACTGTTCTGGGGAGTATATTTGCCTGTTTGTGTGTGTGCGTGTGCATGTGTGTGTGTGTTTTGCCCATTCCTCCACCACATATCCTTTACAGTCCCTGACATCTGGTGACCATATTCCTGATCTAGCCCTTTGTACTTCACAAGCCATGGGAACTGCTGCTAAGTAGTGTGCTGCGGTGTGTGTACATATGTGACAGAGAGAGAGAGAGAGAGAGAGAGAGAGATGACCTAGAGTTTGTTGCAGATGTTTTCATTGTGTGTGTGTGTGTGTGTGTGTGTGTGTGTGTAGCTTCGTAATGTTTTGTCCCAACAAACCTGATAATGTCAACTTGTTTGACTTTGTTCTGTTCAGTTTTTTCACGTCAGTGTTGTTCTGTTTGTCAGGATCCTTGTTTTTCTATGTTTTTTTAAAAGAAAGACTAATTATTTTCACTTAGATTATGTGTTCCTGTGAATATACAACCATAGTAGTACTACCTCTTACCATTAGTACCATTATGGAACATGGTCCTCTGGTGGCACGGAGCCACAACAAGCCCAGAATAAGATTTCTTACCCAAAATTACAAAATATGACAAAATGATACAATTTGATTAAGTCCAGACGATTAAGAGTAATTGGTTATAGTTATCTATTTTTTTTCGAGCTTTTAGTAAAAGGAAGTATGTGAACACCAGGCTGCTCTGGCTTTACTTCTGAGAGACACCAGTCAAAAAAACCTGATCATATTCTGATTTTCGCCTAGATTTTCGTATCTGTATTCATTTATAATTCAGTTTTCTTCTTCCATACTATTCTCTTCTATTTTTAACATTTTCTACTATTTTTAATTTCGACTACAATATTCTTGTCAAATTTTTCTTCACTCTTTAGGTTTCCTCTCTTTCAAATGTGATTTAACATATTTATTCACATATTGGGGCTTTCCCTGATGGTTATTTTTAGCAAACAGGAAGCGTCCTAGAAATCCTCGCTCTGCTCCCACTGAGAGCGAGAGAGAGAACGAGATAAAGCCACACACACACATTTACAGTATCTCATGCCCTTCAGCACCCCAAGCAGCGCTGTGCTGGGATCTGCTGTGTTTACATTCCCATGCGTCAAAGAAAAACCTACAATAGCTACCCTACATCGCCACTGTCTTTTCAGTATTTTTTTTATTTTATGCTTCAAATCTCCTATTCATCTTCCAGCCAGGCTGATTCTACCAGTCATTCATCTCTACATGAAGTTAAGGATTGTTCTCCTCACCTCAAGTTCAACCTCAGCTCAGTTTTAGGCTTTAAGGTCTAATCCTTCCTCTTTAGATAGCCTGTCGACCCTAACCCCTCTCAACCCTCAATAAGCCCCCAGCTCTGACCCTGCTAATACTCCACTTCCTTCCTGCGTGGACCCAGGAATAATTTTTCTCCTCATCTCTTAGAATGAAAAGTTGAATGGTAGAGATATTGCCATGATAGTGAAGATTTGCTATTGCACTAATGAAAAACCACACACTGCAACATTGCATAAGAAGCCATTAAATCTCACCTTTAAAATTGGATGTGTGAACTCCTTAATTGTGCCCAACAACAGCACATTTTAGTGTATGACCATGCAAACTTTTGTTCACTTGTTGTTACCTTAAAGTAAAAAACAACTAATGAAATTACTGGCAGTATCAGTCGACAACAATGAAACATTAGATTTCTATGACTTATTGTTTTGTGAATGTTAATTTATTTACATGCTTTCTGTTTTTTGTCCCACAGGAGAAGCGAAAGCGGCAAACTGAGATTGAAGACAAAAGAAGTCAGCTCGATGAGCTGGTGCTACAGCTACAACATCTCAAGGTTGGTGTGTTTGTGTGGAGTGTAGATGTTGAGCTTACAGAATTTAGTTCTAGGTGATGGTCAATTTTATGATTAGTAGCAGGATTTAAAATTCAGAATGGGGTTACAGTTAAATTTGAAGTTAGCACAATGACTTCAACCAATTATTCAGAGGTAGCAGTATATTTGAAGTTCCTCTAAACATAAAAAAATATATATATCATATGTTTTTATTTCACTTGGATGTTTGAGTAGAATGATGCATGTGCAATCTTCGAGACAAGAAATCTGTTTTCACATTCATGTGCTGAAGGAGTGACATTCAGCTGCTCTGTACCTAATTACAATCTAGAATGCAGTTACACAAATGTGCAAATACACTGAGAATGTGTTTTCAGTACGTCGGAGACATTTTGTGTACAGCAGTTAAACATTTGAGGTGAAAAGGTCTTGATTTTTCATTTAGGAAGAAGTAATACAGTGTTTCATTTAAAGGATTTTAATGAGGTATTTGGACTTTTCCAACCAGATACAACTTATTATTCAAAAACAGTATTTTATTATGTCTTTATTTAGAGGGGAACTTAAATCATGGAGGTGCTGTTGCTAGCTTGTGGCTGGCTAATTTGAAATCTGTATCAATTGTCTGTTGGTTGGATCTGATGGATACCCAACTGACTCAGTGCTCGTAACTTTTTACGTGCTGCTTTTTCTTTTCTCCAGGCTGAACCCACCCACTAAGTCATAGTAATACTGTGGTGTACACAAGCAATGCACAGCCTATTGTATATCCTAATAGAATTATACTGAAGATAAATTATTCCCCTTTTGGCAACCACTGAGCTTACTCATCACACCATTCACTTTTATCTTCCCCCAACCGCATGTATTCTATCTTGCAGTGACACTCAAAACATTACAGTAACCCTTAACATGCCGTTGCTATACTACTGTGTGTGAATCATACTGTACATTAGCAGATGTGAGGTGCTGGTTAAAAGACAGATATTGAGTATCTGTCTTTTAACTGAGAATGTCAGAAAAGGTCAGTTTAAAGGTGAAGGCAAGGTAGTTTAGGGTCAGAGGATAGTGAATGACTGTACTGTGGTAATGGTGCTCATAAGAGTGCACCACATACTTTGACCCTAAATGTCAGAAAGATATGAAGAGCCAGCATGTACTCACTCAAAGCTACATCACGTGTCTTGTTTTACAGTTTTGTTCTGTTCCTGCATGCTGCTTTTACATTCACATGCGCGTTTGTTTAATGACTTGCATGCAAAGATAAATGTGTTTGTCATATTCGGGCCGACAGGTAGTCTAAACATCCAAACTTCATTGCTCCTGGTGCTCAGGCCTCTTAGAGCAGACAGGCTCGACTGTTTTCTACTTTCCAGAAAAACACTCAAACCCAATCACACATAAACAGTTCTCCTAATAATTACTGCCAGCCGTGAGCCCACTGGAAAGCCAAGAGTCTGTTTCAAGTAAACACAGATTTGGCGTTCAAATAAAAAGTGCTGCGTAAATGGGGAGACAAACTGCTGACAGATTGTTTGTTAGCTTTTCGGGCATCAGTGATTTGTGTTGAATTTTTTTAAGCATTCAAGCAATGAGAAAAATGCTCTTTGACCTCACTAAAGCTCAAAGGTACACATGACTATCTCTGTCAGTTGGAGACACATCGGATATACGTGTAGACATATATTCAATACGAATACAGTTTCTGTATCTTATTTGAAGAATGTATAGTATATGTAAATAAAACAAGGCTGAAATAAAAAAAAAGAAATTGGATCCTGCAAAATATATAAACCCATATGTGATACTTCTTAAGAATATAATTCATAAACAACACTGCATTTATCCTTCTCCAAGAAGAATTGTTTGGAAAAGCCTGAGGCCATAAATGTAGTACAGAAGCAACGTGGGTGGGGGAACGGTTGTGGGTACCCATTATACTACAAATATGGTAGCCAGTTTTAATATTTGCAATAAAAATACATTCCATCCTCTAATTAGAACCTTGAAACACACTTGGCATGAATGAATCTTTTATCAAGATCCCTACATGCTTGTGTTTTCCAGCATTTAACACCCACTTATGGAAATATCGACATGAGAGAAACATTGATTAAAGCCATGTGCACTGTATTTCAGACCACTAAAGCACTGTAATTAATGCACTACACTTTACCTGACTCCCTGTTGTTGCACCTGAGTTTAATCACAGTTGTGTATTCAGATTTTTATATTTTAGGTGCAGATGCAAAATATTATTTTAAAACTAAACAAGTTTTACTCAATTTAGTGTATCTGTTGTGTAATCATTAAAACTGGGCCTTGGAACATTTTGTATTTTTTACTACTGAAAAAGTTTCTTTTCTTTCTGATCACTGATGATGACTGCAATACTGGCTACTCTGCATTATGTCATGGCATTAAGAGCTAGGGTTAGGGCGTACAGTCTCTTTAATTTTCTTGTCATAACAGGAAACCTTCCTCATTTTTGGCACAATCCATTGCCCATTAGAGTAGATACATAAGATTGATTAATTAATTCTTGTAATAACTGCATACCACTTTATCTTGTTATGTCACAGGATGTTCTCATTATTTTGCATGATAAATTTCATTTCTAACAAACTTTTCTCACTGCTATCAACGTGATAAGGTTGTTTTTAAAGTTTTCATAACAGAGACTTCCATTATATTGAGAAAAAAAGATTTAGTCA
>JANJYP010077727.1:0-11654 GCA_024605115.1 Rastrelliger brachysoma
CATGTAGTGTGATTTATACTCATCCAACCATTTTTGTGACCCCTCATAGCCTATATTGAATCATCTGCATCTGTAATGTGTCTTCATTCACTGGGATAATGTGTTAGGTAGCAATTTTAAAGAAGGAAGAGTAACTAATGAAAGAATGCTGAAAAACAAAGGAGAGATTCATATGTTTGCTGTAAGCCAATTAAGCCACTACTGTTAACAGCGTTTGAGGCTAATTTGAGCCAAAATGTTCAAGCTAAAAGAGCCATTCTGAATTAATATCATGAACTTGAGGAGTAAAATAACTTTTATCTACTGCTGTGAATGATTTAGGGCTAGAGGGGAATGGCATCTCTTTCAATGTAAAATTAAAAACAAAAAAAAGAAAAAGACAGAGCTTCTTGTTATCTTTAGACCTTTGAAACTAAAATGTGTTAAGAAATGATAATTAACCTCCTCCCTGTCCTCCTTATTAAATTTCAGCAAAGCATCTACTGGTAATATCCCAGAGTTCACTGGGGGAGGGACAGAATGGTTGATGGGATCTGAGAGAGGGAAGCACATCTGGTGTTAGAATACACCCACTGAGACACTGAGAGGTTTATGGGGCTACACTGATTAGGAGACACACACACACACACACACACACACACACACACACACACACACACACACACACNAAATTTTAATCCAGGTGCCAGGAGGAAGAGGGAACATCATAAATAACCTTGTATGTGTGTGTGTGTGCGTGCGCGTATTGACTTAGTGGTGTACTGTACCTGCAAGTGTATGCACTTCGCTGAGCACCATAGTGGGTGCTTGATTGGATTCAAATGTGTTTGTCACTTTTTGTATATGGTAGTATATCTATACGTGTATGTAAAGTAGGCGTCTGTGTATTTGCCTATGTGTGTGTATGTGTGTGTCAGGGTGAAGACAGCTCCTACTGCAATTCTGATTGCAATAGCAGACTGCAGATAATGAAATTTTCCCCTGTCTCAATCATGCACTAATTAAACACTGAAGGATAATGGGAGAATGTGCATGTGTGTGGAGGTTTATCTCCCGGTCATAGCCCTTGTCTTCTCCTACAGTACACACATGTAGAACATTTGGTCATTATGTATGCGTGTGTCAGTTTAACAAAGTAACTTCTGACACAGCTTGCAACCTTGAAGTCAGTCTCAATCTACACTAGCGACAGTGAGCCTCCGTTTATGTTTAAATCATGCACATTACATTGTACTTCACTTCAGTTGACTTTGTGTATTCCCATTTTCTAGCATGTCTGGGATCACTGAACTGAAGCTTAAGTGTCTTGTCAATATTAATATTTAACATAGCTCAACATGGAGACGAGTGAATGAATCAGTGAATCACTCCTAATCACATGCTTATCACGTCCGTCTTATGCTTCTTAATTTTCTGTTTAAGGCATATTTCATTGAGTCAACTAGAGAAACTAAGTTGAGCTCATTGTTCCAATTCTTTAACTTTTTGACTGCAGCCTGGAAATGCTCCCAGGGTAGCCATTAGTGAATAGAGAGGTTGTAATGAAAAGCTGGAGGGGGTCCCAAAAAGTCTAGATGAAGCACTTGCCACTTTACACTGCATAGGCGTGACATAATAGCTTTCTGTAATTGCCCTGGATATTTTATGGGGGTGCTGAACGAGGTCTGAGCGCTTTAATGATACAGCTGGAGTATTGGATCCATTGCTGCTCTTCACTTGGTTTGTCTTGGATCCTTTTTTTGTTTAAGTAAGGTTATACTAGATTCAAATATTCCCTTGGGGTTGAAGAAGGTGATGCTCGTTAAAGTCGAAAAAATGTCTTAAATATACTTCCTATTTTCAAGAATAGCTTCACTGCTTCACATTCAATTGCATTCACATTTCATTTCACTTTTTTAAAAAAAACTTCATTTATAGTATATTATGTTAAATCTGTTAAAAAAATGTTATTTTATTCTAAATGTGCGTATAAGTTAAACTAAAGTAAGTCTTGACACTTTCTGCTCTTGTATAAGTTATATTAATGCTTCTTCCTACAGAACAACAGGCTTCCAAATAATAAGCTGGAGTTGCACTTTGCGTGGGAGCATTATGCATTATGTATACTGGTGCCTTGATCCCGTTTTGATCTTAAACACACATCCAAATGGCACCAGATTGCATGAAAATAAGCTCAAAAGGCAGTGTTAGATGAACAGCCCAATTAATGAGATTTATTAATGATGCTTTAGAAACGGAGAGAGAAACCAAAATGATTGTGTTTATCGTTTGATTTCTTTAGGGCACTGTTTTGTTTCTCCACTCTCTTTTTAATTTTTGCTTTTTCCCCACTTAATTTTAATGGGAAGTTTCTCTACCTCAGAGTCATTGCCTGTCTTTCTCTATGTGTGCCTTCCTTGTTTCACCTGTCTTTTCTCATCTGTCTTGCTCTCACTCTGTATAAATTATACATAAATGATACTAGTGCTCTGCGCTTTGTTCTCCAGAAGATACGAGAAAAACAACGGTGCAGTGAATCCTTCAAAGGCTCAACTCACAGCCAAATACTGTACAGTACGGCCGTGATTCTCTATAAAACTGTGGTCTTGCAAACTCATAGAGCTAGATTAAAAAAATACAGAGTGTACTCTCTATATGCTAGGAGTGACAAAGTAAAGTGTAATCTGTCCAATCCAGACTAAATTCAGTCAGTGCACATGAACATTATGCCACTAGAAACTTGAGAAGATTAGCATTCAATATTTCTAACCTTCACCCTAACTACCACCTACTGTAAGAAATATTATTTAAATGAGCCTAAAGCTTACATAACATTAATTCTAGCTAATTGAACATTTAATGAGTTATAGAAAATCAGTCTTTCCAAACTGCTAAAAAGTCCTTTTGCAGCTTTAAAATGCAGAAATGAATTAGGTCAGTTGCTGACATCTGCTTTTCTTTCACTACATGTCCTTGAGGTAATAAACTCAAATTTCTCACTGTCTTATATCAAACATGCAATATAATAGTGCTATGCAGACTGTTATTTACTGGTTTTTTTTGTAGATTTTCATACGTATGAAAGACATATCATCAAACTTAAAACAGAAGATTTTGCACACAGGGTGGAATTTTTCCTGGATGTAGGTAAATTAAGTAAAGTATATAAATATTACATGTGAGTCATTCATACGAATAAAGACTCTGTAAATAATTTCAGACTTTGGCGGATTGCCATATCTCTTAGGACAATCTAATCATACACATGTTGTATGGGGGCATGTCACAATAGTTATTTAAAATGCAGCATACATGCACATTCATCTGCAATGCAACAAGAACAACAACAAAACTATGAAATGTTGAAATCTATTTTTCATGAAGACTGACAATTATGGGCAGCTGCTGAATTTCACAAAACAGTACATTCTTGATATAACAGTGGTGTGATGAAATATTGAACTGTTCATCTGGACAGGTTGTCTATTGGAACAGAACATATAGTCATGCAGATGAACAGATCTACAGAGCCACATATCTGTGTTGAGGGATATCTGGGAATGTAGTGACAGTGATTTAAAGTGATGCGCTAACAGAGGAGGTTTTTTAAGCCACAACAAAGTGACAAACAAAATTATTAGTCGCTGAAATCTGCTTCATGACAGACTGCATACTGTATGTAACTTGTAATGGTTACACGCTATGACAGCTCATTGCCTGTGTATTGTCGGTATCATGAAGAAACGCTGCTTTTTTGTGTTTTTAATTGTAGTCGGTATCAAACAATGTTGGAGATTATCCAGGTTGAATTGTGTTGCATGAGTCTAACCACAGCCAATACTTAGAAACTGCACTGCTGTACTGTATATTCAAAATCAATGCATGTATGAAAGCTACAGCAGTGGCTGTCAAAAACAGTGCAAAGTGTACATTATTAAGTTGCTGGATGCAAGTATTCAAACATAAATACTGCATGACTATTGGATGTAAGAGAAGTTGGGTATATACTGAGATGCTATGAAATGTTTGACTAGACAAAAAGACAGCAGGTCCTGAATTGTTCGACATATACAAAATATATTACCTATCAGTGTTATCAGCATCCTTCAGATCCCTTGTATAGCCATGTCTTTTTTTCCCCTTTCTGAAGCAAAGAGATGATATGATGACCTGTGGTTAAAAGATGTTTCGAACCAGTTGGAACAAAATAATGACCCAGTGGTGTGAATGAATAATTTAAAAAGGAGTCCTTCAAATTCTCCTAAGTGCAGAATTTAGATGAAAGATTTTTCTAATCCTGCTAATGTGTTACCATGGTTACCAAACACAGATCTCAGATAATTAGACAGTATATCCCTCCCTTGACATTTTCCATGATCAGCAGATGAATAGTGTAAATTTGTTTAGATTAGCTTTTAAAATCATACAAATGTCACAAATCCTCATTACACAATCCTGCGATCAATCTGTGTTGCTTTTTTTAGCGAAAACTGACGGCAACCATAGAAACTCTTCAGGTGGTTGTTTCATCTACATATGACTCAAAGCAGAACATCGTAGTTTGTTTCATCTGCACTGAAGGTTTAGACATGACTCCTCCCATGTCCAAATAAGTGGAATGGGAGGTTGTATCTGAGAAGATTATTACTAAAAATTGGGCTGGGAACAAAATTGAGTTGTTTGTATCACAGCAGCGGCAGCATCATTTGTCCCACCTTTCCATGCTCAGCCACACAGTGAGATGACAAAGTCAAAACACAGCTGACTTTGTTATCAAAGTGCTGACATGATGTGATGCAGTGCGACTGTCTGTCAATGAACTGATGGAAATGAATCACAGTCTGAGACAGATGCAGCAGTTGGGCTCAGTGGATCCAGCATTAATAGTCCTCAATGACTCCACTATGTATTATTTACAGGTGGTGGACAAAAGAAGTACACAATAAATGATGATGAATATATCATGTCCACCATTGCGTAGAGCTGGATAACACATGCATACACACACACACACACACACACACACACACACACNCTCCTCCCACCTTAACTTTCAAAAGGATTAGTGTTGTTCAATTACAGTGTGTGTACATCTATGTGTACGTGTCTGCGTGTATTTCTGTAAAACAGCTTTACTTTTAGTTTACTACCAAATAAGACACGGTACATACACAGGACGTGCACAGATCAATGACCACAGGTTTTCATACAGCTGTAAACACAGCTGGGGCTGGGGACACAGCACTTCGCTGTTAAGGGGCTGCTAACATTAACACTAAAATGAGAGTAGCTGGTCCACCTTAAAGGTCAGTCCACCCTAAGTGAACCTTAGGCTAACTCATTTTGTCTACTTTGAGACTGACGACCTTCTATTTCCCAGCAGTTGTGAGAAACAACAAATACGACTGCTTGGTCCTGAGAAGCTGCAGCTTTTATTAATTGATACACTGTAGCCTGTCCTGTATGTTTACTGCCAGACTGACAACTTACTGCTAACCTTTTCCTCTGCTCACACTGACCATCTCTTTTAAGCTGTTCACTTTCTCTCTGTCTCTCCGACATTTCAAATTTATAAAAAAATGAAAGCAGTGAAACAATGAAAGGTTTTTGAGGGTCCGTAACACATTCTATGGTGTGTAGCAGTCTGCCTTGGTTGCAAAGGACTAAAGTTAAAGGAATAATGAACCCATAATAAGAACAATAAGGAAACATACAATTGTTATTATGATGCTTTGAAGCTGCACTAACATAGCTGCTTAAGGGAAAACTGCATAGAGTAAAAGCATCAGTTTCTTCTCTGTGTGTTGTGTATGTGTAAAAGAGTGAAAGAGATCGATCAACATCGTTAACGTCATGCAACATCAATGTAAACAACAACAATGTTTGTGGGATTATTTAGCATATGATGTAGAGGCCTGTCAAGACCCTTCTTCTTTTCTATTTATTCTCTCTCTCTCTCTCTCTCTCTCTCTCTCTTTCATAGTTGATATGTACAGAATGTGCACGTCTGTATTCAATGACAGTGATAGATGTAACATAAGTCGTGTGTATGTGAGAGAGGGATAGACTATATGTAATCTACTTTATAGACACACACACACACACGCACACACACTAGCTTCACATGGTTGCTTTATGCACAAAATCCCAACATAAAAACATAAGTATTAATTTATGAAGTGTATTTACTAGAGGTTAAACATTCTAATTTCTTATAAAAATCCATTACATATATATTTATTTGTTACTTTCTTGGTGATTGAGCTTCAACCAGCAGTTATTGTCTTGATGGTATTATCTTATATGATGATATTTTCTTATTTAATCATTATGTATTTTGATTTAAAACGTGATAGAAAATTGTGAAAAATAGCCAGCACTGTTTATAATAATAAAGTTTATTTGTATAGCACTTATCAAACCAAATGCTACAAAATGTTTTTAAAACAAGTACATATAACACAATAAAAAATATAGATGTTGTATCTTGTTTTGTTAGACTGACAACAAAATCCAAACATCTTCAGTTTACTATAATATAAATAGGAAATACTCTTACTGGTGAAACTGGGAAAAAAGTTATCATTATAGTCACAGTTAGTTTTCAGTCAATCAAGTATCCTTTCAGCCCCAGATCACGCGTAGAAATTAATAAATGGAATGACAGTGTGAGTACAAGAACTCCTCCTACAGACAGGTTTCTGTCAAAAGTGAATTCCTAACACACACTTCTAACACAAAAAAGGCTTTGTATGTATGCATCAATTTATATGTCTGTTTGCAAAATAATCAAATGTATGGCAATTTATTTAAGGTGCTCTTAGTACTATTTAGGAATCAATACTGAAACATGGTATTATATGAGCCAATTGGCTAAATTATTGGTAGCAATATTGATAAGTTCTGAGATTTGGCTCTTTTATCTGTACCTTTTAATGTTTTGGTGTAATTTATTATCACGCGGCAGCCTGTCGTCTGCCCTGTGTGTAGCGGCTGAGTTCCTCTACACATAGAATGATAGGCCCATACACACAGAGTGTGTGTCGAATGTTCAAGATATGGTATATACTTTGGAGCGGTGTGCATTTAAATAGTTCATGCATTTAAATGCCTTTAAACTGGCTTTGACATTCAGTTCATGCATTATGAGGAGACCAGTACTGTGGTCCTGATATACTCCAGTTCTTCTTGGTTTGAGCCAAGGCCAGGATGAAGTAGAGTGCAAACAATGTCTCACTACAATATAACTTCTTGACCATTCATAATCATCTGATTGTTTACCTTGGTGACCTTGACAGTCTCAGTGATATTTGCCACACTTTATTTTTCTACTTTTGATGTGCACATATGGATAAACTTGAGGCTTTTTCCAAATTCATATGTTCACTCTTGTACTAACACACGCACGCACGCGCGTGCACACACACACACACACACACACACACACACANGATGTCACTGCTGAGAGAGGAAACTGTCTTAATTCTCCCCTGGCGTAAAATATTAGCCTTGCTTTTACAGCTTACACTGTCAAGCTGTTTAAACTCTCTAAAATATGCCGGTCTCCATTACCAGCTGCCTACACTGGCATCTCACACATCTCTGACAATTTCTCCAAATGTCACTCTTTAAGCAATCAGTAAGTGAATCAGTAAACTAGACTGATAACCAGATAGGCAATCAGTCTTTTAGTCTACCATTGTTTCTATTGTAATCAGTCTTAAGCAGAGTAAAATTCATTGAGCCAAATGAGTTGCACTACACAAAAGAATTTGTACTTTTTCATTTTGCCTCAATGCAGCTTCTGCAAAAACAGTAAATAAGTCCACTGAGAATCATGACTCTTTAACTCAAAGATCACTTCCCAAATAGCAGCTATCTTTCTTAATTAGTAGTGAGAGAAATAAGATTTATGTGGCTGCAGTGACTATCATTCATGTTGGAAGGTAAAAATTGCCACGATCTGTTGTTATTTGTAATGCTCTGGTGTCTATTTAAATCATTTTGCTGTGTGCAGTTTGTATCTTTCTCTGAAGCTATTCACTTGGGTTCCTTTGAGGATGCAACATGGCATGAGCGAAAAGTCCTGTTGGGCATGTTGAACAGGCACCAGCTAACAAAACAGTCTGAAAAATAGTCAAAAAAAAAAAAAGGCTTTCCAAAAGCAAGTCAATGTTGCAGTTAGGACTGATGAAGTCAAATAGCATACTATTGCTGTTGAAATCAAATGTTGATTGGTGTTTATGCATATTATACACCGGTGCAGAGCAGGGGGGGAAACAGTTACCAGTTTCACAGTGAACTACGGTTACTACAGCTTCACATTTTGATTATCATTAAAACTCATAGTGAATACTGGTGAAAAGATGGTGGAAAGCAACAATCAGCGCTCCAGAGATTTTTCAGCCTTCAAGGGGAACTAATTTGCTAATTCAAGGCCATTTTATGCTTTCTACGTTCCATATCCACAGACTCATGTGGTCTTGTGGAAGTGCATGCGGTTCCATTCATACTTATTTCAGGGGTCTGCAGACACAGATATTTCCCACATTTACCCTCAAGTAAACAGGGTACCAGAGTTGTAAAATCCACTCTGTATTACAAACTGCTGTGCTGCCTTTAAATGCAATAATCTGTTATTCCATCCAAACTTGGTTCATATTTCATTGTCTGTGTTGTTTCATTGTCTGTGTTACAATACTGCGATTCTTCTGTTAATGGTTCTGATAACAGTGTTTATTTTGGACACTATAATTGGGATATTTTGGAATTTTCATACAGTGTAATCATATGCACAGATTTTCCAACATATATCAAGTGCACCACCTGCTTAATTTGAATTTTTGTGGAGAGCAGCTTGTTTTTTTTTTTTGTTTTTTTGTTTTTTTTTGCTTTAGCCTTTTACTTTAAACAGACGGTCAAACAGCATTATTGATGTTAAACTGGAACAAGTCACTCCATGACCAACTCCTCATCACTACAAAGTTAAACTTCTCTTCTGACCCTTTGGAGCAGTGATTTGTCTGTCCAAACCCAGTTGGCAGTGGGGCCTAAAATTGGGATGGGACAACATGTTTTCCACCAGGTTCTTCACATATTCCTATTGATCGCAATTCCAGTGACTCCAGCTGTGGAAAATTAGCATAAATATATTCTAAAGCATTTTCTCTATTGCCTGAAACGGCTCCAATAAAGATAGAGAGAAAAGAGAGAGAGAATGTTTGAAGTATTTGGGGGGATTTGACTCGGGTACAGAATTGGAGAGGGGGATTTCTCAGAGGAATGGCTCTCTTTTAATGATTTTTGCATCTTTCCAGAATATTCAGTCAGACACAGTCATGCATGGTCTAGTGCTGGAGTTCACACATCTACATAATGCATGGAGGCACATGCTTGTTTGCTCAGTAGCAGGGCTTCAACTAACGATTATTTATCGATTAATCTGTCAGTTATTTCTCCATTTATTGATTAGTTGTTTGGTATTCATAGTACCCAAAAGTAATCACATTTAAAACGTCTAGAAAGAGAATTAAATTTTATTCTTTAAAAAATTACTCAATATTAAATACGAACTATTTCACACTCAAATGTAGATTTCCAATATTAACATCTAATATGCATTGTTCCTGTAACTGCTGTTAAGCATTCTTTAAAATATGTGTATTAATGAGGTAACAGTGCTAAAGTTAAATGTCTACCCATGTGTTCTCGTGGTATGCCTCAACTAAAACAATCTCACCCAGAACATCACAACAACTAACAGTCATTTACATGTGACTTCCATTGCAACGAATGTACCGGAAAAAATAAAAGTGAAATCAACCGAAAACGTTAAAGGCTCCNGAATGTCTACCCATGTGTTCTCGTAGTATGCCTCAACTAAAACAATCTCACCCAGAACATCACAACAACTAACAGTCATTTACGTGTGACTTCCATTGCAACGAATGTACCGGAAAAAATAAAAGTGAAATCAACCGAAAACGTTAAAGGCTCCTCGCCCATTGAACTGCAGATAGTGTAGAGAAGGGCTATGGACCCCCCACTGCAGCCAGCTAATGAGAGCACTGGATCATGTTCTTTCCTTTGAATTATTAAAAAAAGTAATCTACAACATTCATACTAGCAGAAAAACTCACAAAACTGTTTCACAGATGCTAGTAAATGATATGATGGTGATGTAAGAATATCCTCAGAACTTATGAACTTGGCAGCCTGTACACACTAGAGTGTCCTCACAAATTATACAAACCCTTAACTAAACACACTTACCTAAACATGCCCAAAATGCCTAAAATCAGAACCCTCCAGTTAAAACTCACACATTCAAAATGCAGAGCTTAAATGTGTCCTCACAGTAATACAAATCCACATGCATATATGTATGCACACACAGCAGTTTAAGAGGGATTAATGTTTTAACATAATGCACTTTTGCTAATGTGAATTAAATACAGTTCACATTATTACAACTGTAGACCGATGTTCTAGTCTTTTGAAGATCACCTTTTTGTGCAAACACACATACATACACACACCTACACACTGTTCTCATATATAAAATATGCATAAGTCAGACTGACATGCATTGGTTATCCATGCTAGCACACGTGGATGGTTGTTAGATAGATTGCAGTAACTGAGGGGATGAGGGAATGCCACTGCTCTTCAGCACTTTAGCACCTCTTGTGCATCGATGAATAAAACATAACACATGCTTCTACACACACACACACACACACACACACACACACACACACACACACACACACACACACACACACACACACACACACACACACACACACACACACACACTGACAAGCACACACACATACAGAAGGATTAATAAAACATTAATCCATCTATAACTCATTGTAGTTAGCTAGATCAGCATGTACAGTATGAGGCTGAGGAAACTATTGCAGACAAGTGCAGCTGGATGTTCCAGTACATTCATTTGTTGCAGTATCAGCGGTAGAGGAAAAAAAAAAAAGAAAAAGAAAAACTTACCTACTAATTGTAGCCTTGCCTTAAGGCAACACTTCAAATTGCACTTGCTTTCTTGCTACACCTGGCCAAATTCCACTTGTGTCCTTGTTGATTACCTTGATTTTTACTCTTCTTGTTCCATGTCTTTTCTTGAGGCCGTCAGACACTGCTTTTACACTGCCTGTTGACCCTCCTCTGTTTACAGCTGGTCTGCAGCACACACAAGTCAAAGCATGACCACTGCTTACAACAGGAACTGGAGTGACTTCTCTGTCATCCGTTGAGACACACACAGAGAGCAGGCAGTGAAGGGGAAGGTTTCTGCCAAAAGACCACCAAAGACCCTAAGAGACATAAGAGCAGCTGCTCGCTAACAGCTCTGTGTAGTTACAGCAGAGTGCAGGAGGAAGGACAGGTGTCTCACTCTGCTACTCTGTGCTACACATTCATGGAGCAGACACTTTCAATTTATTACTGTAGTGTTCATCTTTTGATTGAATAGCACACTAAAGGGTACTTAATTGTGTGTTCAGTGCAATGGTTTGCACATTTAATTAGCATACTTTTTGCGGATGATCTACTTAGAATAACGGAGCAAATGACAAGATGTGAAGACAGCAGTATGATGATGTGATATGTGAGAGAGAAAAATGTGGATAGAAATATGTAAAAAAAAAAAAAAA
>JANJYP010077744.1:0-10175 GCA_024605115.1 Rastrelliger brachysoma
CATACCACAATATTGTTATCCAAAAAGCATATAGTATAGTTGAAATTTTTTAGTACTGTTGCAGTATTCTCTTTAATGGCAAACTGGGTTCATATTTCATTTCTGTTACAGGAGCTGAAGAGCTTGTTTTCTATCATCCATTCTTTTTCCTAGTTAGTCTCAGCTTCTTAAAATCTTCTTAAGAGCTTGTCTGACAATTTGTGAAATGAGTATAATTCTACTATGAGAAAAGTCAGTCTTACGTGACAAGACAAAAATCTTAAACATTTATAAACTCTTTAAGTTGAACATAATGACAAACAGTTCCCATTTACACATCTAGAATGGCACAGAGCAGGTCATAGTATTTTTTTTTTCTGGCTGTAGCAGGTTGATAAGAGCTTAAAGACCCAATCAAAAAGCTAAAGGACGGTAGAACATGCAGTTAAGCCAGAGGAAACTGCANCATGGCACAGAGCAGGTCATAGTATTTTTTTTTCTGGCTGTGGCAGGTTGATAAGAGCTTAAAGACCCAATCAAAAAGCTAAAGGACGGTAGAACATGCAGTTAAGCCAGAGGAAACTGCAAACTGATCATTCTCTGAGGGGTTGTCATTATTTGATATATTGTTATCATGAATCATTGTTTATCAAAATGCTGCATAAAAGTCCACATCACTCTAGTTAAGATTANTTCTGAGGGGTTGTCATTATTTGATATATTGTTATCATGAATCATTGTTTCTGCAAAATGCTGCATAAAAGTCCACATCACTCTAGTTAAGATTAAGGTTAAAGTGTGAGTTTAGGTATGAATTGGGTGTGGTCAAGGTACTCAGAGTATACAAAAATGTGTTCTTGTATATTCTTCTGTTGATGTCTTTGTTGTGTTTCAAATGTTTCCCAGCTTGGTAGTGGATGTTTAACTACCTGTACCTCACACATGAAATTATTTCTACCAGGGTTATTGATACACACAGTTTTGAATTGAAAACATTGAGACCGCACCCCTGCTTTTGTGTGGTCACCTTTCTATCAGTTGTAGACCATAAGAGGATAGACCCACGCAAACTTGGATATGGAAATGTGAAGTATGTGGAAAGAATGAGGGCAGACTCTAGAGTAAACTTAGACTCATCCAAGAGCAACTGAAAGATCCTTTTGGCCTGCTGGTCTGTTAAAAGCTAAAATATCCAGATTCAACCAGTTAGACAGAAGTTGTGGATTAGAAACACTGAGCCCATTAAGTGCAGCCTGAGTCTTAGTCATTGGTTTCCAGCACTCTGATTTCCTGCCATATATTGGCTGCTACAACAGCATCAGCGGGCTTGTCAAAGATGACCACTCAAAGAATATTTAATTTCATATAACACTGGGATACACATGGAGTTTTTAAGATCTTGGAGCATTCATAGCACTTTGGAAAGCATTGTGGATTCTGGGGAAAAGTTTGACCACATCTCATCCGTTCCATGCAAAACCAGTCCACCATTGACCACAGATAAATTATCAAGAGTCTGGGAGAGAACAGATGTGGCCAGCACCTAATTGGCTCCACCAACACTTTCTCAGTCTGCTTAGTCTTTTTCCCCTCTTGTTTTGCCTTGTCCCTCCCTCCCTCTAATGCAGCTTTACTTTCTCGCCTGCACCAAAAAAAAAAAAAAAAATCTGTGCAATATCCATCACTGTTGTGAAGCTGGCCTTAACATATGTCTTGCACATTACAAGTGCTCAGACTCTTTCCATCTTCTGTTGAGTGTTCCCCCATGTCACTGTACAAACTGTTCCTACCACCTAAAATGTAATCACATGGGATGATTATGGGGGAATGAAGGATCCTACAAATGCAATCCTGATTACATTTCTACCTCTTGTGAGTTTTGGTATTCATGAACTGTGGATCCAGTGAAGGAATAAGTGAGATAGGATATGGCTTCATATTTATGCTGTGATGTCATTGAGGAATTGGGAGTGAAAAGCAAGCATGCCATACCCAATAAAAAACATGGGAAATAAAGAATCCTTGCCCTTAATATTATTTCATGCTAGTTGTGCTATAAAGACAAAAAAAAAAAAAACGTCTGGAGAATATTTTTATTCACAGAAGCTGAAACATTAAAGACATATACCCAGCGTTTATATATTTTTTCTATGTATTTTTTCTATTTTTTCTTCTCCCTAATTCACAAACTGTTGTGTAACATGCCCGTGTGGTTCCTACCACACACTCCGAAGAAATAAACTTAACATGTCTGAAAGCTAAAAAGGGAAATTGGACTGCTATTCCTCTGGCACACAAAATGATAAATGTGGATGGAACAGTAGTACCTTTCTCATGATACAAACAGTGTCATCTGTCTGTCCTAGTGAGTCTGTCTGGAATCAGGCCACAATGTATACAAAGGAAGTGTTTTGTCTGGTGAAGAGAGTAACTGCGGCGCACTTTGTTCAATTAGGATCAGTGCTGACACTTAAAATTTATCTGGCCTAAATTCCCAGTGAAGACAGATGTTTGACCTTCTACTCACCAAATGCCTTGATACACAGTGCTCCTGCCAATGCAGGGTGTGGACACTGTGATGGCTGATGAGGGACTACATACGCCAGGCACCACATCTAAGTAGTTTTTTTTTTTTTTGTTATAGAAATGCCTAAGCAAGAGACAGAAAAAACTTCAAAGTTTAAGCATCTTTCATTTCAAGAACGTTTCAGACACTGCCAGTCTAGAGTAAAAATTGGAAATTAGTAAAAATATGTATTTTCTGTATAATTCGATATTACCAGCTGATTTCTTCTCCTAGCTCAATGCAATTGCTTTCACTCCAACAGCAGGAGTCAATTCTCTGGTCTGTGATCATTCGGCATGAGTTTCCATGTTGTTGAATAATGGCTCGAGATGTTTGGTAAGAATTTTCCGCTGGTTCCACTGGAATTTTAGCCAAATGTAGCAATTGTTTTGCCAAGTCAGTGATAAAATCATGAGAGCGTGCAGTGGCCTGTTTGCAATAACCAGGCAGGAACACTCATTCGTGGTGCACACACACAGAAATCCAAATTCAAGGAAACCTCCGAAACATGAAAGTTAAACCAAAATAAACTGAAAACATCCATAAAAATATGGACTACATGTCTGATTTAAAACCTACCTGGAAATATTGGCCCCTGTGGGTTCTGTCTAACTTCTGAGACACTGTTGTTACTTCGAGGAAAAAAGAGGAGGAGCAAGAGGAAAAGGGGAAAACAAAAGAGATGCAAAATCCAAATAAAAGCATAAGCTAAATACCATTATTGGTAAAGATCTATTCATCTTTTTGTTTTTTGGAGTCTGGTGTAAATTAAACATTGAGTGAACCCCTAATATTGTCCTTCTTTTATCCCACAACTAAAGAACATAAATTATAATATTGAACTGTGATTTATGAAATGTGACATTTTCTTTTGAAGTTGAGTGCCCAAATTTCTGTTTTGTCAAAGCAGGAGACTAGCTTGGTATGTGGTAACCAAACCCAAATAACTTTTGACTATGGAAACCAATCACAGACATGAAGAATTAAAAAAGGAAAATAGAAGAACATGGCAGCTGAAAGAAATGTTTGAAAATGTGAAGCCTTTTGGGATGTTGATTGTGCAAAATAAGCAATATGATACCCATTAATATTATGTACACCCAGTATATGCAATGGAAATTATGAGTACAAGGGACTAAGGATAACAATGAAAAGGGAATATTTGTGTATTTCCCATGCTGATTAGAATTTTATGTTTACAGATGTTCTGGTATTTTAAAAAAAAACAAACAAAAATGTTTTCTCTGTTTTCATTCTACTGAGTTTTTTTCTCTTTGCTAAAGGTTACGTATGCTGTTTCTCAGATTCAAGAACATTTTGAACTTTCCTTGTTGACAGCTTGTTTATAATCTACGTCTTCCTGTCTTAAGCTGTGTAGTGTTCGAGGTACTGTATTTTATGCAATGCTGAATTTGTGCAATGGTGAGAAATACTAAAAATATTTGACATTTCAAGAAACAACTGGCTGGCCCCTTACACAAACATCTGTACTGACCAGACGAAGCTTATCTTCAGCGATTGTGCATTAACTATTGCTTAACAGTACTCTTCATAAGTGTGTGTGTGTGTGTGTGTGTGTGTGTGTGTGTGTGTGTGTGTGTGTGTGTGTGTGTGTGTGTAGACAAACATCTGTTTATCTAGTTATCTGGCAGTTGTGTTTCCCTAAAGTAACAGAGCTGGCTATCTAGAGTCCAATGCACGCTAGTTCATTACATTTTAATGTAATTTCATAGTTGTGTTACTACCAATAAATGTTTAAAAAGATTCTTGATGACTCATACCTCTCTGACCTCCACTGGTCTTCTACATACTCACTTTCTTACTCTATTTCTTCATTCTCTCATATCATCACCACGTTAGAACACTCCCTCTGACTCAAACATACGCAGTTGCAAACCGACACAAACCAGTTCTTGTTAGGGATGAGCACCTCTGCCATGCTGGACCAGTGATGCCATACAGGGTTTTGGCCAGTAATGTCTTTCCCAGGCAGACGCGTTCTGTCTCAGGCCAGCCAAATGACACCCGAGAGCCTTGGATCGCCTGGTGAAGACATCACCCGGTTTACTGCCAGTCTGAATGTTTCCACTAAAGTACTCTTATATTCTCACTATTATCCAAGGGAAAAGGACATAAATCTGCATCTAGAGTAGAACAAATGCAGTATTCATAAAAATATGCAAAGAAATTGTGTACAGAGTGACAATTCTACTATAACATGCCCTATAAATACTGTATATGAGAAAGTAAATTACCTTAGCCTCTATGCCCTTTGTGCTGACTCCTATTCCACATTCTGAAACTCTGATTTTACAAAATACTCCTGTGAATAGATACCATCAATCGATCAATATTTGAATTACTGTTTCATTGCAAACTTGCTGTGTCTTGCTATGTAACTCTTGCACAAGCCAAGCTTTGGTTAATTTATGCTGATTAAAACATTTGCATTTCTGGCACCTGCTGAGTATGAACTGAAATAATAAGAACTTTCTTAACTGACTGAACAATTTCAATAAATGGTGCAGACAGTCTGGATACCTTTGATCTGATCTATCACTAGATGGATATCAAATATCTGTTACTGGTTTTCTGCAGGTTTATCATATTTCATGGGGTCTGTTTCTGTTTCCTGATACAAGTATCTTGACTTGTCATGAATGAGTTAGATTTGGAAGGATGTTCTTAGTCACTGTCTCAGCTGACAGGTAGCTTAACACAACCACATCGTAACTTCTCACTGTTTTAAGGCCTTCGTGCTCATATTCACCATATGTGCCCTTGTCCATTGGCTTCTGCTGCAGCTGTTGGCAAAAACTTTGTGTTATGAGCACCATCCAGATAGTTTTTACTCATAGGGAATTGTTTGAAATGCTTTGTGCACTATGTTTATATTCCTTGCTAATATGCAGCAAGGAGTACCTCACTATACAGCCAAGTCAAACTGTATTCCCATCTGTATTTGGTATCTGACATGAGTGTTTCTGACAGATTTTGCCTTGTTAAGGTGCATACCCCACCCTCACAAACTGCTGACTACTGTAGGTGTCTGCTTTCTATATGTGCTCTGTCATTGTGGATTAATGCAACTTCTCACTGAGATTCCATCATTTGGGTCTGGACCATTAGCAATCATGTCCGCTTTGCTGACACTGAGGAAAACAGATGTCTGAACGTGCAGGAGAAATGTGCCTCGTGAACAAATATTTCATGTAACAGTGGATATCAGCTGCATTTGTAGTTGTTATGAACATACAGGTAGATTAATGTGAATGGCCTTCATTATTCCCATGTGGGAATGAAACTCAACATATTGAATGAGCAGGAAAAATATCAAAGTTCCTTTAATTCTTCCTTTCATCTAAAGTCCTGATTTAAGGAATGAAACAGCCTTGATGTTATATCCTTCAAGGATTTGTGAACAGTTTAGTAAGCACTGAAAGATTTTATACATGTTTATCTGATATTGGGTAATGGTAGAGCACAAACATTTAACTTGTGCTTTTTGATTTCATTCATTGCTGCCTCAACAGGGTTTATTGCACCATAAATCACTTAGCATTATCATCCTCTGTCACTCTATCTGACCATGAATGTTACTTGTGAAATTTGAACGTTTTGCTTGAATTGTTTGACACACTGATGATTTTTATCACTGTGGCACATCGTCAAAGATAAATTTTGCATTTACATCCCTGAACTTTAAATTATCAGTTGTGTGTTGTGCTTCAAGTATATACAATATGAAACCTTCCCAAAGCTCAATAGGCTCTAATGTCAATAGATTTTCCATTCTTCTATAATATTATTGGTGGTCCTGGCAGTGTTGTATGCACATAAGCTCGTAGCATTTGGCAGTTGGATTTTTTGGCAATATCAGAAAATTTAAATGCATCACAATGTTAACCGTACATTTTGTTTTGTTTTTTAATCTAATTATCTATAATAATTTAACCATCTAATTATAAGATTGAGTGGGAAAATCTAGATATGTCTCTCAAAGTTTTCTTCATTTAAAAGCTTGGCAGCTAACATATCATTCTTGCCACTGAAACCCAAATGGTTCTGGGAGGGTCGCATTCGCTTTGTTGGCAGACAAAAGAGTTGCTTGGCTGCACACCTCAGCCCAGTAAATCAGAAACAGACTGAAATGGAAAGAAAGAAAAATGCCCACCAAATTCATCCAGCCCCATATATGAAGTCTCTTGAACACCCAGTGAACACTTACAGCAAACTTAAGATAAAGGACTTCACTCGGTGAAGATGAACTCTGAATTGCAGATTTGACCATAGTGTAAACAGGAAAGTGATGTTCCTTCATCATGAAAGGGTTATTTGACTGTAGAACAGGCTGCACACCAAATGTTTAGGTGTTCATCATATGAAAAGGGTAGTTGGCAGTTAAGCTTATAGGGAAATAAAGTAGCTTTGGTCAAGCGTATGGTTATAGTTACAATTGGTGTAAGGCTACTCAAACCACACTGGTTAAAGTTACAGGCATAATTAAATAAGAAAAAACAATTGGTGACTTTGACCATCAAAACCAGTACTTTCATAATAATTTAGTGTCAATTCAATGACATCTGTTAATTGTGTCTCCTCAATGTAACCAGTTTGTGGTGTAAAAATACTATAAAATATATTTCTTCTTTGTAGAAAAGTGTGGTCTATGCCCAAGTGTTGGAACAGAAAAGTGTGAGGTTTTTTAATCATTTATTTATGGTATTATTCAATCTAATGCCTGCCAAGGGATGTGTGTATTTTTTTAAACAGCATTATATTTTGCTTAACTCCAGCCACACTGAAATTCAATTCGCTTTTTAGCTGTGGACCTATAATTAAGTTGCAATGGTGCATTTTAAAACTGCTGAATTTGCAGCACTGCAAATTGGACTTCCCCCTAAGTGACAATTGACATTTTCAAACATATACTGTACATGCATGACGTGAGCTCATAAGCAGTCAGTCTCTAATGCACAGTAAGCCATAAGCTGCCATGTGCATTCATGCTCATCATAGCTATTCAGTAATTGTCAGCAGGCATAACTGCGTATTGAGAACGGCTTCCAGATATCCAGAAATGAATAACTACTAAAAATAAAACTGTTACACCCAGAAATTTCCTTTACTACTCTACATTTATGAAATCGTGGAAGATGCAGACTGGGTTATTTCAGGATCCCATTTTTACAGGCAGAATGCCTGTAATAATGTCTCCGATTACGGAAAAGTCTTTGTTTTGTTAAAAACTAGTGTTGCTGTCTGTAATAATTCCTGTAATTTTGATGGAGAGATTTTAAAAGGAATCAAGAGTTTACATAGTAATATTATCCAACACCACAGACACTACTCATTACATCAACAAAGGCAAACATTTGATAAGATATAGATTTTATCATTTGTGGACTCCATCCATCATACTTAATGATTCATGTTCATATCAAATTAAAAAGATGGGATTGGGTTGATTTTTTTGATGCAATGGAAAAATGCATTCCATTCTGGTCATGTTAATACGATTGGATGTGCGGACTGAAGTTCCAGCCTAGCCGTGCAGCATGTTGAGACACCGAGTACAGACTGCACACCCACCTACTCCCTGTGACTCAAAATCAAAATGCATAAAAGCTCAGACTGGCACGAAAGTAATTTGCAGAGATTGGGAAATAACCTAAATAAAACAGTAAACTGTTTTATTAAATATCATAAAAGACCCACGTAATGATGAAGTAGTTTGAATTCATTTGTTTTCAAAAGTTCCTTATAAATAATACACAATGAATGCTGTTTTTAAAAGTCTACTTTAGTAAATATTCCATTGTATACTGCAAAACTGCTCTTAACTTAAACTTAATCCTACTTCCTCATGTTTAAGACCATGCGATCAAATTAATTCAGCGCACTAATGCCATAATATTCAGCTGCCAGGCAGCTGTGTTTGACTAAGTATTTATAATGAGACTGTGGCTGATTTGAATATGTGAAGGCAACACTGGACAGACAGTATTGCCTGAGGACTGCACATTAACTGATATTTGTTCATATTTTCTACCATATTCTACAGACCAGTTTTGTAAATACTTGATCTGTTATAACTCAAATCTTTCCCCTCTTTTTCAACCATGCAATCACAATTAATCAATGTTTTAAAGCTGCACTGCTAACCAGCCAGGCAGCTGTGTTTGCCTATTCCACCATATCCCTCTCCTTTATTACAGGGTTCGATGTAAACTTGGCCAGTCGTGATGGGTTCCCTCTTTCACTTCGCTTTCTGCCAAGAAGAAGTCTGTCACCATGGAGACAAAAAAAAGTCCTGCTGGCCTTCAATGGCCACGTTTATACCAAAACACTACTTTAGCGAGTGTTTCCGTCGCCTGTGTGCTTTTTTTTTCTTCTTAGGACCATGTGGGGCCGAGGGGTTAGTGAGTAGGAATAGTGAATGCCAGAGTCGCCTCCCTGAAAAGGCTTTTGTGTGGGTGTAAATTGTTATGACAATCAGCGATGAAGGATTTTTGGGTTAACAGAGATGCTATTCAGCGTTCCATCCACATCTACCTTGTCACACATTTAGTCAGACTACTCCAGACTTGGAGTAAATTACTAAAAGTAATATGGCATATAGCAGCCTGTTTAGCAGCATCTCCTACAAATGATTTCTTTTCTATCTGTAGTTCACTCATTGTGTATTCAGCCTCCATGCTAGAACCATTTTATTTGAATTCAATACTAATAGTCAAGTATGAGCATATTGGATGATAAATGGCTGCTAACAGGATCAACATGGCTTTCGATACTTTGATTCTCCTGTTAAAAAAAATCACTAGGCCACTAATAGTAGAGCGACTGGTTTTTATTGGTTTATCAGACTGGCAGCATGGCACTTATCTTACCTCAAACATGAAAAATACCCATTAAAGCTGGCAGTTGGCTGGCCGAGTGTGTGTGTGTGTGTGTGTGTGTGTGTGTGTGTGCGTGTGTGTGTGGGGGTGTATGTTTTGCGGGCCCCTCGTGTCTTAAAGGGAAGGATGTAAACAGTGAACCAAACTGACAGGATTCCTCCAGTGCAATTATCATATGAATAAGTATCAACACACAGCTTCACTTTGATTGGTCCAAATAAGGTCATTTCCCACAGTGCTGCTGGCCCAGAGCCCAATTGTCAGCCTTTCACTGTCATCACTGGTGCCTCTACTCTGAATTTCTTTGCGTGTGTGTGAGCATGCATGTGTGTAGCGGGTCTGTTTTGTCCATTAGGTCTGAGATTCTCCAGTCAGAGATGGGAATGACAGAGTTCCTCCACCTCACCACTGGTAAATTACTTAAAGAGTCAAGTCTAGGATTTGTGTGTATAGTCAGTGCTTTAAAGGCTTCCGTTAGTTCATCATTGAGAATACATGACAGAAAATCAAAATTCTTTCTGTAAAGGAATGTTACCAATGTGTCTGTTTACTATAAAGAAATAATGGTAGAAACAGGTACTGTAGGTATTTTTACTGTTGCTTTTAAATATTCACTACCGGGAATGAGAATAATAATTTTTTAAAAAGTGTGGCGCTGATTTCATATGGCATTGCTCTGAAAAAATGCAGCTAATTGATCTGGGTAGTGGGGAGTCCATAATGTGTCATCT
>JANJYP010077746.1:0-16743 GCA_024605115.1 Rastrelliger brachysoma
CCGACCTCCCCTCAAGCCCACCCAACTTGCCTGACTCCACCCCAAAGGTAAACAACAAAGAAAAAAGACAACGCAGTGGAAGAATGCATATTTAACACAGTAATCCCCCCCTCCCATTTATTCTGTACATTTAAACAAGAACAAGTAACATCACAATTAAAGTTGTTCCTCAGAGAGGTGTCACCGCTAGCCTCATGCCCTCCTAGAGTTTGAACAGATGTCAAATGATTGGTTCGCAAGCTCGTATTTAATACAAATAAAGAAGGAGAACCAACTCTTTGAAGAAAAGGGCTCATTGAATAATCTAGCCTACCTTTTTATATCCGTCTTTTAAACATTTTGAAGTTGAACTAGATAATTTTTCTGTTTGCACTGTTTAAACACTACAAAAAAGACAAAACAAAATTCATAAAAATTTTGGCAGATTCACAAAGCTATACTACAGCTCATTGTATCATTTCTTTATAATAATTAGATTTTTTTTGATAATGATGGGTCAAATATTGACCAATGAACTTTAATAAAACAAAAACTAAAATTTCAAAGCCGTATGGCACAGAAACATAAAGAGAAAAGAACTGACGGCAAGTGAAATATAGCAGAGAGAGGGCCTAGAAAGGTGTGTGTGTGTCGTTGTTGTGTGTGCAGAGCTAGAAAAGAGGAGAAGAAGAATAGGGTAGACTATTCTATAGACTTGGTCACTAGCGACAGAGGCTGAGGGGCCGAGGAGGGGAGGAGCGAGTGGGAATGACACAGCGATGCTGAGGGCCGGGCCATTGAGGATGCCACAGAGGAGCCCGGCTGCCGCGAGGACGAGACGTCACCGTGCTCCAGGGCTCCGTTGTGGGAGGAGGCGCCGGGCGTTTTGCTAGCTGCAGCAGAGTTTTCCAGCTGAACCAAAGATGGCGGTGGAGGCCCAGCCAGGAGGTGCGGGTGGTGGAGTGGCTGGTGGGCCGGTTTCATAGTCAGTGAGAGAGGTTGCATTTGTTCAGTCTGAGGTTTGGACTCTTTTGAGGAGGGGGAGGGAACCACTGAGGAGGGAGAGGATGGGGGGGAGTCTAGTAAGCTTCCGTCCGTAGAGGGAGGACTGGCACAGCTGCCTTCACCTTGGATGTAGCGAATGCACTTTTTTTTTCTCCTGAGGGACAAGGCAAGAGAAAGAGAGCATCTTTTAGCAGCACATCTTTGAATTACGTTGCTTCTTAGCACTGCTGCTCACTTCAATGTACCTCTGCATTTTTTTTAAATTAAGGAAAACTCTTGTTTGCTTTAGAAATTATGTTTTTTTGCAGGTGCATTGAAGTAGCTTTGTAGACCTTGTACTAAGAAGATAAGGTTGCAGAAATGACAGTCAGGTTCCAAATACTAAACCATCAGACAGGACAGACATGTAAGGAAAGGTCACAGGTGAAGCACCTGGACAGGAGACAGCAGGGAAATGAAAAGCAGACACAGATGATGATGGTTATGACGATGGTAATGGTGATGATGTGAGGACAAAATGAATGAGATAGTAATGATTGCTCTCTGGATGTAAAGTCAGCCTTTGTTACAGGCAAGACCTCCAACAGGGATCAGCCTGCTCTCTCTTGCAACACGAGATTACTGGACATGTCTCTGTCCTCTACCTCTAACTGGCTGCGCTCTGTTCTCCTGAGGGGGAGACAGAGTTTGGATATGAGGGTGAAAAAGTCAACAAGATCCACACTACCCCGCATCTGCCCCACAGACACAAGTGTGTGTTCATGAGGGGTCAAGGCATCATGTTTGCATTGCCTGCCTGGGGTTGAGGCCCTCCCTGTCTGTTGAGTCCTGAGGCCAGGCCCGTTGCGCTCAGTGGAACCCGAAGAACGAGCATGTGGGGTGAGGGGTAGGTGGAGGGGGGAGTTTAGAAGAGAACGAGAGGGGAGTGTTGCATTTATGTGTGGTGACTCTGCTGTGAAGGCTGTACTCAGATTTGGTTAAGGGGGATCCTCTGCCCACCTCATCTTTACCCTGACCCTGGCAGTGACCCCACTCTCAGCTCTCCATTCTAATGCAAGGTTGCCTGAAGGCTGTAGAGTATTAGTATTTAAGACTCACAAGGAAAGTAGGTAGAAAGAAGGTGCTTTAAAAAAAATCAAGATTAAGGCTTTTGGAACATATAAGGCTGAGCTACTGTTTAATTTAGATGTCATATCAATCCCCTTTTCTTTAAATTCTGAAGGGAAAAATTCCAAATACTGAGAGAGCATTTTACTGAGGATGAAAAAGAAGAGACACCAACAACCACATAAAAAAGGTCTCAAAAAACCTTGGTTGCATGCTGAGTAGAAAGACAAGCATGCATTTCCAGTAAGTTGAACAGTACAAGCACACAATGTAGGACAGTGTAGAACACTAGAAAAGTATAGAAAAGCGTAAGGATAAGGCTTTTAAATGCATCCTGCACGGATACTGTGGCACTGGGTGGTGCGGAGTATTGACCGGGCGTAAAAAGGTATCATTTTGCTACTATGTACACATCCAGCTCTCGATAACTGTCTGTCAAACTGCAACAAATGAGCTAATATCCATTTTTTAACAGACATATTGATTCATAGTATGTGCCTGTGTATGTTATTGATTTCTCTGTCTCAGGGGAAATTACACCAGATGCATCTTTTAGGAAATGGAGCCCAGAGAGAACTTTTAACCTCTCGGCTCCTGTAACAAAGACTGAATTATCGCACTTTTGCTTCTCCTGATCTCCTGATCTGCGATTATTGTTTCAGGAATAATGTAATACTTTTTATTATGTGTGTCAGTTGGAAGGGAAATAAATAAGAGAGTCAAGTAGGAACACCAACAATGGCAGACTGTGTGGCGGTAGCCTATCAAGTACAAAGAAAATATCTATAACACAGCATAGGTGTTAAATTCTAAAAATAACTGATGAATCTCCTTTCAAATAGGTTTTATATGACAGCAAAGTGCAAAAAAATACAAAAATTACAAAAATTTTGATTTCGATGTAATAGATAAGAACAGGACAAATGAAATGTGTTGCAATGGTTGGTGCTGAAGAGGTGTGTCAAGAAAAAGTGGTGCAAGCCAGACACAGATAAGGGTATTACTTAGCAGAAACAAATACCTACCATGAAAATATTCCCAATTCAAAGACTGCTTGTGTCAGAACAGAAAGACAACAGGTAGGGACTAAGTAAGGGTTATTGAAGAGGAGTTTGGAGGAAGAAGAGGTGGAGAAGGAGGAGGAAGAGGGCACAGAAAAGAGTGTCACTGAACAGGCCCTCAGAGAAAGCAGGGCTAAATTTGTAAGCATAACATTGTTATTCAAGGGTGCCAATTAGGACATACATGACAGTTAAGATGGGAGGGAATTATCCACTGCCTGGAGAGAAAATGGATTTCAACCATAACAAAGTCAGATTGTTAGAAATGTTATTCCAAATGGCATTAGGAAACTATGATCTTGAAGCAAGATATTTAGTCGAGATAAAATATTCAGTAATCTTATTTAGAAATCCATTTTCTGCCACTGGGCTTGAATCGAGTTCAGTGAGGAAAAATTGCTGCGAGGGAATTTATAGCAGGAAGCCCCTCAGTGAGGAAAAGGAGCAGAGGAGTTTGCCATCTGTTACCACACTGATGGAAACATGTTTTAGAGGGATATCTGAGCAAATAATCAAGGAGAAGAAGTTGCTCATTGTGGATGTCTTCCTCCCATTGGTACTACAGCAGTTATACCTGCATGGTTTGCACCATAAACTCAGCTGGTCAAGCCCGAACAAGGCACGACACTTCTTTGGGGTATTTGCATCTGTTAGCCAAAGAGGTAGACACAAACATACACACAGAGACAAAAAAAAAGAAAAAAGAAAGAAAAAGAAAAAATGGACACGTCATTGCACAGACAAAAACATGTAGCCAGGGTTTAGGTTTAGGCTGGCAACACTGGGATGTCCTCCATATTGACCAAGCCATCAGGCTCCAGATCCTCCAAGCCCCAACCTGCCAGTTTAGGATTTCTGACCCATCTCTGTGAGGCTTTTTGTACAGTTCGTCCTGCAATGAAACCCCTGTAACCCCAGAAATGTATTTTTATCAACACACACGCACAGTCATCATTCATACAAACACTCTGGCATATGCTGTTAATACCCTTCTTCCCAAACAGGAGGTAAAAATCAAATAGGGGGGAACCTAGAGATAGACCGGCAGGGCGTGGCTGGAGGAAGCTGAGAGGTCATGATAGCCTGGCGGGACAGACAGGAGGGAGGAAAGAAAAGAGAAAAAAAGGGAGGGGCAGCAGCAGAGAGCGGAGGAAGTCCCAGCGTTCAGTTACCCAGCCTTCACCTGGCCCTGGCCAGTGCAAGCACACACCATACACACCTGCACGGGCCACACCAGTTATTCTGTTGGTCGAGCCCAAAGCGCGCTCGACACTTCTTAGGAGCGCTCAGGTCTGATGCCGCAACAGGGAAGGGAAGCCAGCAGATAGGAGGAATAGAACCGAAACAAAAATAAATAAATAAAGAAGAGAAATCCAAAGGAGGAGAGAAATAAGGAGAAAAAACAGATAACAGTGAATCTATGAAGCTTGGCAGTAGCTCATTGTGCAAGAAACCCACCCACCCAAAACGTCATTAAAGCTATTCTCAAAAGAGCCTTTCAAGAAAGGACTGAAACCATTAGTGTATTTAAAAGCATCAAATGCAACCAAAATCAAAATGCATGCAAATTATGATATTAATACAGAAACAATTGCTTTCAGTGATGTAATCTATATTACAACTGGAGTTAAAGCTGGAGATAAGGCAGCGTTTATTTGGTCCAGAGGATATAAATGGAGCAAATACAGATTGGATTAATTTGCTTCTAGATGTTATCCAGGCTCTATGATTTCAAAAGGGGAAGGTCAAGGTGGCAGAACTAGGCAGCAGTAGCAGATTGCTCAACAGCGCGGTTGTGAGTTAGCCCTAGCCAGGGGAAGGATTAAAAAGGCTGGAACCTGAAGAGGGAATCTACTCTTTAGACCTGGCATCAAACAGTTTACTGTTTTCCATCAACATTGGCTCACTGTATAAAAGCTGCCAGTCACTTGCTATAGTAGGACTATTCAGTAATTGTGTCATTATAGGAAGTAGAGCTAAGTGATAGCAGAATACTGTGGAGGAGTGTTTGAGTCCAGGTCTTGTCTGAGTAGTGACAGATTCAAAGTGGGGAAACTCATGCTGGCCTACAGGATAAGCACAAGTGCAGCTACTGAAGCATATAGATTAAGGAGGTTTACCCTGACATCACATACTTCCAAGTCATACTCCACAATGATAACCTATAGCTTTACATCACCACTTCCTCAAGCTTACTTATGCTCTAACATCAGTGAAATGAAGGTATATTAAATAAAAATATACTAGCTTAAAGTCAAATGAACAATAGCAACATTTTGAGAGAAGAAAAGCAGCAAACAAAGCAAATAGAGCATATTTAAAAAATATATGAATTTAACTTTAAACCTGCCCAGTATTGCACATTCATGGATGAAAAATATACATTAATTTAAAAAGAAGGAGAAAAAAAACAATAATAATAATAATTAAAAAAAAAACAAGTTAGTAATTTAATACTCAAAATGACATTAGCACCTGTAATCGGAGGGAGTGAAAGGCAAGGGTTTGGAAAATATTCTCTGTGTTCTGAAAAAAAAAGAACAGATAGAGAGGCCTTCAAGAAGAAATCCGTCACCAAACGAGCGCAAAATACATAATAACAAGTCGGCATTGCTCCTCACAATACGATCAGAAGAATATGAATCATAAGAATAAAAATGGATAAATCATAGAATTAGCAAACCTCCTTAATTTTAAGATGTCAGTGATTTTTTTCTTATGTTTGTATAAAAGCATGCATGAAAGCAAGCAAGGGGCAGCCCACCAAGCATACACACGCACACACATGTGCACGCACGTACACACATGCACAGTCACACGCACACTAACACACACACACACACACACACACACACACACACACACACACACACACNGCATTATAAAAAAGGGCCACGCACACAACACTGGCAAAGTTAATGGCTCTCACAATGCTTCAACTTCACATTCTCAAAACACACATATCACAATACCAGAACGCTAAGGGGCAAAGGGAGGGAGGGCGGGGTGGGTGGGTGAAGGGGGGTATCAAGAGGGGAGGTGAGGAGGAGTGTGGGGGGTCATGCATATTCAGTTGTTATTAGCAGGGGAAGGCTAGGGAAATGGGAGAGGGGAGGTGGGGAGGGGGTTACAAGCAACTCTACCATTTAAATATTGCATTGGGTAGCATAACTATACCAAAAAAAAAAAAGAAAAAAGCCAGGCACAAACACACAAAAAACAACACACACAAAAAAAACTAGCTTGACTTTTATCTTGCAAGATGTCACATCTGCCTGACACATGATGGGGCTCTTCTAATATGAGAGATAATTGCAGCTCACTTACCATTGCTCTCTGCTTGCTGCTTTTCCCTTTTTCTCTTCTTCCTTTTCCCCTGTTGGTTAGCCGCCAAAAAAATAGAAAGAAAAAAATAGACACAGACAGGAACCTTAGTTATTATATTGCAGAATGCCCAAAACATGAAACAGAGAATAGGACTTATCTTTGTGTTTACTTATTTATTCATTCATTCTGTCTTTTTTTTCTTTCTCTGCCCTCCGGTTTGTATCAGCCACTGCAGGGCAGACCAAGAAAACTCCCTCCTCTCTGCTCTTTTTTTTGTCTTTTTCTGCTCTTTTCTGCTTTTGCTGTAATCTTTTGTCTTATTTTCCTCTGCTCTGTGAACATCTAGACATCTTGATGAGCTTCTCGTCTGGAAGACGGCTTTCTCTAAGGCTGTTCACTGAAGACTCCACTAGCCAGCTTGATACAAAAACTGGACAAAATTAGGTATCTTACGTATGAGAAGAAAGTGTCTAGGGTATATAAACAATGTCATAGTCAGGCTTTGTTATAAGTGTTTCTCCAGATGGAGCATGCAATTAAAAGGTGGGCTTAGGTTGAGGCAATTTGTCCAGTCTCTGATACATATCAAAGAACATTACATGAAGACAGTTATCCCTCAGGCTAGGTATGAAAAAAGTAAAAGAAAGCACTCGTCCTGGTCAAGTGGCCTAGTGAAAAGGGGAAAAGAAACAGGCCGTTACGACTTGTAAACTTAAAAACTTACATAGTTGTCTCGTGCTGACCAGCCTGGGTACAGCTGCATGTGGAGCTGTCGTTCTTTCCTGGCCAGCTCGTAATACTTGGCCTGCTCCTCCCTCGATAGGGCGTGCCACTGTAAAAAAAAGAGAGAGAAACAGAAATTAAGAATTTGATAACGTAGTACTGTACTTGCATTTACCTGTCATCCATGTCAGGTAATCCGCAGGATTCTGAACACCAGAATTAAGAACCACTGTGATCAGCTCTTCTATAGCATTTATGTGTGCCTGATTCAAGAGTTAGGACTTACCCTCCGACCCAGGATCTGGTTGATGGCAGCACTTTCCTTCAGTGTACACTCAGCCACCACTTTTGCGCGCATCTCCTTCATGTACAGCATGAAGGCATTCAGCGGCTTCTTTATGTGGACCTGTTTCTTTTTCTCCTCCTCCTTTTTAGCGTCTGACTGTTTCCTGTGGTGGGTTAGAGGGCAAGAAGGTGAGTATGGGCAAACTACGGTCGCTTCTAAGTTATGTGAGGCCAATTTATTTGTTTAGGGCAAAGGAAGACTACTCACGAGCTGTTGAGTGAACTGATGTCACTGTGGGAGGATTCCTGCTTGACGTTCGGTGTGACGATGGCTGGGTGTGGGATGCCCGTGGTGTGCAAACTGTGATGAGGAGGCACCATGTGTGGGGGGAACCTAGAGGACAGAAGACTGTGTAAATCGTCAGAATGGACAAGGGTGAAATGAGGAGATGGTGCACATGTAAACACAAGACTGTACAGCTGGGGCTCAATTCCATTCCTGTGTTTCAATGACATGTGAGTAAACTCCAAAGTGGGTTTTGAGTGTCTTCATATAGGAATGGAATTGGCCCAAAAGACATAAATGCAGAAACAAACAAGCAAACAAACACATAAAAATGGCAGATTCCTGAATTGTTATTCACAACCAATTAGAATGTTTCAAAATCAAAATGAGTGCTATGTCAAATGTGACACAATTTAATTTGAAGACAGGATCTAGCCAGTACAAATTAACACTTTACACAAAAGTAACACAGCAAAATATGACAAACCAGTCAGATGCAGCTTGAAAGATCTATATTGTGTGGCAATAGAAAAGTTTTGTACCCTGACCAATATAGGAAATGTTTCTAGTTTTAGTTTCCGTGAATGTGTTGGCTTGAGAGTTCTGAATATTTCTCCTCACAGTTATAGATGGATTGTTTACATTCTAACCATTTGATCCATAGCCTTTATCTTAGCAGAGACCGATTAACCCCTCCCACGCATAGGTTTTCAATGAGAAACTTCATGTCTGCCTTAACAATAACCTGCTATAAAAGCTAGAGAAATAGCTTTTTAGTCAAAACTAAACTTCCTGTCTTTCAAATGTTGATGGCAACTGCCAATCGCATGGCTCAGGCTCATTGTAATATTTGAGGAAACTGCAATTGTAGCAACTCCACTGATATGAAAATGGCAGATTTTGGATGGGTAAAGCCTCAACCATTATCTCTTATCAAGGGCTATTGCAAAATAGATTAAAATGTTCTATCAAAGCCTAGTATCACTTCAGGTATTGGCTCTCTGTTTGCTTCCTCCAATCTTTTTCTGCCAATTCAGCACAGTCAGCAGCACTGACATTTTTATCTTCCTCCCTCTACACTGCTATCATCATCTCATCATCTCTAACAGCTCTGCATATCGAGGCCAGAAACCCTTATTTATGAAATCATTTCACTGGCCAGAGCAGCAATAAGACACTGCTGTACTGTATGTACCAGTGTATGTATGACACTAATTATTTGTATGAGATTATTTGAACGTGCGCACATCTATCTACATGTGTGTTTACAATGCAGTGCCTTGGCTCCACGTGACCACACACAAATTTAAGAGAAGGGGATGAAGGAGAAGAGGAAAAAAAGGAATAATTCTTCTTTTTTTCCTTCTTTTTTTTTTTAAAGCAGCTCATTATCCGACTGTGTCTGGCTGCATGGCTCCGAGCCAGAATATAATGATGAGGATAAACTCGCCAGGAACAACTAGTTTCTGTTGGAGGCCATCTCAGGGGAGTGCCAGTGCGCTCCCCCTCAAACTCTTTTCCTCTTTTTCTCCTTTCCCCTCTTCTCCCTTCATCACTGACACATTGGTGTTTGTGCCATGTCATCTGTTGATGGGGAGCTCGGCAGCAGTGGCTGCATATCGCCCATCATTAGAGCTGCTGCATTTTCTTCGCTCACTGTTTCCTCTCTCCCTGTTCACCCTCCCGCCTTCTCTCTCTGTGCACTTGTTAAAATTTCCTCTGTTCCAAGATCTATTTTTTTTCTCTCCTTCTTCTTCTTCTTCCTCTCTACTCCTCCCTGTCCCCTCACCACCTCCACGCTCCTTCGCTTCCTCTCTCTCCCCCTCCCTTCCTCCTGCTGCCACTGCATGGCCCAGGTTATGGTTTAAACATGACGGCCATCCCTTTGAAGCGCGGGGGCATCATCATCATCATCCGGGCTCATCAGCAGCAAGCAGCGCCTTGGACCAATTTAACCAACACAGAGAGGAGAGACACAGCGGAGACCCCCACCCATCCACCCACCCCAACCCTGGGGCTCCTACGTCTCAATCTGAAAGGTAAGAATGGCTGGCGGTTGTTGGGGTTGGGGTGAGGGGGAGGGAGGGTCACTGGCGCAGCAAGCCCAGTGTCAGCCAGTGCCATTTAATTGCCAATGTGAAGCAGTAGCCCCCGTGCCTGTTTAATGTATAATGATCTGGCCGGTGCGCTTCTCCCGTTCCCAAGGAAAAGAGAGAGAGCGGGTTGATGGGGGAACATATCAAAGGGCAGGCTTAAGCATAAGGGGCAAAGGGGCCTTCACATCCTCCCACCTGTCACACATAAATTCACACGCACACACACACACACGATATAAAGACCTGCACTGGCTCCAACCCCATTATCAAAATAATGTCTGTCATTTGCTCCGCTGACTGTCTCTACTCTCCTTGGCTCTTTTTCTTTCTGTCCTAAAAAGAATGTATTTTTTAACAGGACCTAGGTGTAAGGTGTTCATCGCAGGACTACGAGGTAGCAGATTCATTCTCTGCATCCTAATTCAGTTCGAGCCACGGCACAGGGGACTGATACTGAAACAGAACTCTCCTGCAAAGACCTGGCTGCCAACAAGAGTACAAGACCGTGATGTCTTTTCTATCCATTTTCCTCCAGTCAGCGTGCTCCCTGCAAATCGTTTGAGCTATCACAACAGTCTCGTCCATTCTTTGAACAAAACCAACTGGCTGAAGGCAATGTATGAAAGCATTCTGCCATTTTGCTGACACAATTAGACAAATTGTTTCGAGATTTTGTCAACAAACAGATTTTTTTTCTGCCCTCAGTCAGGATTTAGGGGTTTTTTTTCCGTCTAAGAGGAGGGAGTTGGGGGATTTTTTTTTCTTTTTTCAGGAGATGTGTTAAACCCTCCCATTCTCCAGAGAGCTCCCAGAGCCCTCCATCTATTCAGTTATACTAATTCAATTAGGGGCCTCATCACAGGGCATTAGCTCTTCCCCATGGCCAGTCCCCCCACACCCCAGCCAGCAGATTCAATTAGCTGCAGTGGAAATAAGATGATCACAATGTAGAGGCTGTCATTAAGGGACCAAATTAGCAGTCACTTAAAGCCCAGGTTGGCTGGGTACTGCTGCCAGATGCCGATGTCTGGACAGACCCACTGTCTGACCCTTTGCACCTGAGACTTGCTTGGGTTGAGCTGGGAGAGGCAAATCTGACTCTAATCCAGCCTCCATACTCCAAGAGGTGTTTCAAAGTAGGATGGTAAATTTGTTTTGGTTTGTAACAAGAAGTGTTTGAGGTTAGCTTTCCTATATTCGCAGGGCTACGTTTAAAAAAAAAAAATGTCATTCCCTCTGTTGACTCTTTCCTTGCATCTACATGATCCATCAATGTCACAGAGGTCTAAACACAGCCCCCACAGGAGCTGCTTTTCCAATCAGGCTGTAATTAAACTAAAGCTTGGCCTCATCCCTAGACTCAAAACCAGCCTCGTCTTAAGTCCCCTGCTGCAAGGGCGTGTAGAGGAGGGAGGAGAGAGTGGGAAGTTGTTTGTTTTTTGTGTTGTTGCTTTTTTTGCTACTCCAGGCCCACACAAATCACAGGCTTTTAGTCATCTAAAATTAATTCTTTTCGCTTCCCACACAATATAGAGGACATGAGTCCCTCAAGGGAACAATAAGTAGTTTAACACCGACTGACAAACACACACACATGTATACAAGATGGCAACAAATAGACATACCCCCCATGGGTGCACTAATGTCCACGAGCAGCACTTGAGCTGGACCCTAATGGGCTGGACCAAAGCACTAGCCAAGTGTCAGACCCCAGCTTATATCATCTAGTCCCTTTCAAAGTGTTGTTATGTTTGTTTATCTGTCTGTCTGCTCAAACTCACAGCAAGGACATGCCCTGGCTCATTTCAGATCTGCCTGACATGCAGCAGGGGTAAATGTTCTTCAGGGGCCTCATTAGAAAATGATAAATATAATTAATATTTGAGCATGCTCGCTGGAGCACCACACTGGAGAATTGGCCTTTTGAACACAGAGATGGGGGAGTATGAGCTCTCCTTAAGGGAGAAGTTGCTGCTCACCGTCTCTGCATGTGAGTGAGCGTGTGTGTGTGTGTGTTGCTTGTGCATTGCCCTCGCAGCCAACAAACACACAACTGCGTGTATGAGTCAGTGACTAAGAAAGTGTGTGTGTGTGTGTGTGTGTGTGTGTGTGTGTGTGTGTGTGAGTTAGTGAGTCAGTGAGTGAGTGTGTGTAGCTCCTAGGGCTCAACTCACCTTGACATGGATGCGTTGACAGTGAGCGCAGTTGGGTAGGGGTGTCTGAAACCCCCTGTTGTGATTGGATAAACAGGTTGACCTTGCCTGGGAAGAGGGAAGAAAAGAAGAAAGGCAAAAAGGTAAAGGAACAGGGTTGATGGAAGAGAAGGTAACGCCCTCTGTCTCTCTCTCCTCTCCCCACCGTAGGCCTCTTTATTCTCATTTGATCAGGACAAAAATCTAGGGGATTGCAGAGCGTAGATCAAAGGAAAGAAAACCCTGAACAATTTGAATGCCACAAATCTTGATAGCAATGGCTAATTAAATTTCATAACCCTTCGCTCGGTGTCGACAGAGTGGGGCCCTGTTCCTCCCCAAGCTGGAACTAGGTGTTTTGTTGTGATAATTAAAGACGAAGCGCGGGTCTCTTTAATGGAGCCATCACGCTAATTGAGGTCTACACATCCAAAGACAAACAATAATGAATGTAAATTTATACCAAAATAAAGTGCAGCAAATCAAAGGGCGCCATGGCTGCGCTCGGGGCCTCTCTCGGTATTTAGATCGCGGTGAGAAAACATTAAATTAACAGAGCTTAATTTGTAGCCTTTTGTCATATTAACAAGTGTTGACAAGAGTTACCAGGGGAGAACCCCCATGTGGAATTGTGGGTAAAATATGGGCAATCACGGTTTATTACTCTAACTGGACCATACAGAGACATGCAAAATAGTATTTGCCACAAAGTAGCAAGTTGAGGTTGGTGAGGGCCTGAGGAAGTTACAGTGGGCTTCTACGGTCCAGGAATTATTGCGCTACGAAAATGAGGAAAGTTAAGAGATCAGGTTCAAGTTTCTGCTAGGTCTCGAATGCAGACAGAAAAGCCACTCAGGGGACCAGTGGGAGACAGAGACAGCTTTTATAATTGACTTTGAGCATAAAAAGCACAGCATCCTGCTGCTACAGTATGCAGGCCTGTAAGGAAATGTCTGTTTAATACAGTTAACAATTTTCTCTTTAATCATTCGGCTGGATATATGATTTATGCATTAGTGTTACTAGCCTTTTCACCCAACTACGAACACTGTAAAAAGGACAAAATCTTGTAGGTATAAAGAGTAAAAAAAATTTGCTTACTGTGGTACTAACCATCCTAGCGGATGGGGGATCTGGCCGACAGTGCCAGGTGACAGTGGGTAATAAGGAGATATATCTGGAGGATGTGGAGGCCTTGGAATTCCTGTGGAATAAAGAGGATGACATGAGCAGAGAGGAGGTGGACAGACAAAGATGATGACAGAGTGAGAATCAAATCTTTGTCAGTGCTGAATTCATTCTTTGTTGAGAGTTTCACATCTGAACAGGGCAGACATCACAGGAGTGCAGATGGGAGGAAGAGGAGGAGGAAGAGGGCTTGTTGCTTGCATGTACACAGTGCTAAAATCACACTTCCTGATCAAAGGCCTTTGAGGCAGCGGCGGCAGCACAATGTGTTGGAAAAGGTAGAGGGGAGAGAGGTGAGGGGAAAAAAACAAAAACTAAACACCGACAGGATTCTTGTCACATTTGTCTACTGATTCAGAAGATTAATGATATAAAATGACTGAGGTTTAGAAGTTAACAAAACACAACATTGTAATTAAAGCCTTCCTGGTGATCAGAGAGCTGTTTATACAGGGCTACAGGTTGAGTCTGCCTCTTGATTTACACTGGCATACTGAGCAGGCTTTATTTGAAGGGGTGTGCATAAGAGTGATATGATACTATCATGAACATGAAGGTGCTGTTGCTACTAAGTTTAATTTGGTCAATTATGTCATTTTTTTATGCTAAGTTGTCATCCAGTGTCTAAACTAACCACATGACACTTTAATGTAATATTAACACATGAAGCTTAATAAGTTTGATAATTAGCTAGTTATGGCAGGTTATATTGTCTTTAGTTAATATCAAGTTGTCATAATAAAGACATCCTTATCAATGTCAGCTTTGCATTAAAATGATAGAGCTGAGTGGATGACAATGACAACAGTCATACTCCTTCATGTTGATTACAGGTGTTATAGTTATGACATTATCATGTATATGCACACCCATTCAAAGTGGTACCATATATTGGTTGGACAAATATGGATTTACACATACTATTAATGTCAATAATTCTGTTTGTGACTCACATCAATGAGTGACTATCTCAAAAGCTATACATTCATGTTGCCGTGTTATACCATTAATGACAATGTGAAACACGACAGGTGGTATACGTATTGGTTCACTGGTCTCCATTTGTCCAACTGATCCCACAAGTTAACATAGGAATGGTGGTGATTTTCTGTTTGTTATCCCCCACAGAGGAAGGCTGACAAAGATGTCCAATTTAAGGACAGCTCTTGTTGAGGACATCGTCAAGCAATCACAGCGTCCACGGTGTCGTCTTTACTTTCTGTGGCAGCTGACAGGCGGAGAAACTGCATCGACAAGCTGCCCTGAATGAACGCTTTGAAAAGGTCTCGTACACAGCCTGGTGTAAAAATAACTTTCTCTCTCATGACAAACTTGAAACGGGGAACACTAGACATGTGCAAAAGCACAGCAGCAGGAGAGTGTGTGCGCTCAGTAGACCAGGAACTGAGGGTGGGGGTGGAGGGGGACTTTCATTTTGGCTGATGCACATTTCTTCCACACAGCTGGCTCGCCAGTGCAGCTGTTGTTGTGGATATTTTGGCCTGTGCCAACATGGCCGAAGTAGAGCCAGATCAATCTTCATAGATCAGAACTTGGCTGGTGTTGGTTGTTACACCCAAAGTCTGCAGCTGATCAAGGTTTATCCAGGAACTGACTCTTGACAGGAATTCTGTTTCTGACCTCAGCCCTCAAGCGGTTTGTCGATGCAGAAAACTTTACCTATCTTGAAACAATGTTATAACAAAGGCAAGTTCTATTAGAAAGCCTTGCGAACATTATCCCATCACCACCCAGCGCTCAAGACCTAATATAGCTCATTAATTAATTAAACACTGAGCCCAATTAAGCAGCCCCATTAAGCACTACATTAAACAGCAGCTGGCACATTATTTCCCCTTTGTAAAGACCATCATAATAAGGGAACATTATTACCTAAAACATTGACTGAATCCGCCAGAGACCACTGAAAAGCATGAAATTATTCACTGCGCTCAAAATGCATTAACCTGAAAGGACAGGCTGAATGACAGTTAACAAAATGAAGTGCTGGGTCAAGATGATAACGGAAATGAATAAAATTGCCTAAAAATGTATGCTAAATGGTTGTGGGAGAGGGATGTGTGGGCAGAATCTGACTGCTAAACGTGGATGCTCCGAATCTTCAGGATCAACAGGCCGTACGTAATCAGTACTCTGAGAAGTAAAGAGGTGATCCTCGGAAACAAACAGGCATCCCAAACTGTATGCCACATCTTCCATATTGAGGATTTGCATGTGCTCAAATCGGAGAGATATTATTCCACATAGCATCCACCACATCTTGACTCGAGTCTGTCTGTGTGTGTTTACTGCTCTCTGGTATTTAGACGAGAAGACCTCCAGCTACAGTGGCTGTCTTGTTTTTTTGGGGGTTTTTTGAGTCTTGGCAAGTGGCGCTGCGGTCATGAGAAGTCGTGGTTGTTTGCCAAATTCCATGTTTTGCGCGAGGTTTATGAGCCACTGTTCAGGTTCTTGTTCCTGATAGAGTAAGTCCATTTTCACCGATGGTAAACCACGTTAAAGAGCAAGATAACTGAAATCAATCAGTAACACACAAGAACAGCAGTTGTCAACAAAAAGCAATTGAGAGGACTATGACTCTGTCCCGCTATAATGATCATGATCCTGTAAACAGATTTAGTAATGCTCCCAAGTTTATTAGAGTTATTAATGGAAAAAATGCAACCGTTTCTTTACATATATGGGTGGTATCAATATTAGAGCATCTCAAGATGGTGCAAACACTGTCTATAATGTTTGCGTGTTGTTCTTGATTTTTTTTTTTTTTTTTTAGAAGAATGTGTCTGCAGACAGACAGACGCCATCGAGACAAACACAAGCTCCTGTATATGAGCAACCATGGCGTCAAGGCACAATAAAACAGTCACGCACCCATCAGTGCAAACAGAGTGTCCAAGAGCTGAGGTTTTTTTATCTAAGGAGAGCTGCTCCTGTTATCTTATCTACTAAGACTTCTTTTTTTGCTAGTTCATCATGGCATCTTCAACATGCTCACAAGGACATCAGTGTTATCTTATCCCATGCTTGTTGTAGAAAAATTATAGTAAAATTGGACTTTACCTGTTTTGGGATCCACGTCTGTCTGTAGGTGAGGTGGGGGGTTCCCTGGTGTGAAGTGCTCATTGCTGTAGGTGATCAGAGGTGTGAGAGGGTGCACATGGTGAGGGTGCTGTACCACTGGAACCTTATTAGACTGAGAAAAAGAAGGAGGACACAGAGACGGATAGACAGAGATAGAGAGAATGGAAGAGAGAAAAAAAAGAGGCCAGGGTGTTAATATTTGGGTTAGGGGTAAAAGATTGCGGGCGTCTGCCACAGAATTACAACTTGGTCTGAAAGCTCTCAAAAGAAGAGCTATCAAATTCTGGGTACTCTCAAGGCGCCAAACCACCAAGCCACAGTGAAAATAGTGTGGTTTGTAATTAAAAACACTTCTGCGGTGTCGCCCTGGAATCCAGTAACACAATCTAAGA